>KZ108102.1:0-126727 GCA_002116305.1 Penicillium italicum | reverse complement strand
AGCTAGTTTAGCTCGCTAGGTCTACTATAGAGACTATAATAGGTATCTTTCTTATAACCTAGTCTATTATAGTAATTATAAATAGATAGGGGTTTCCTATCCCTTTTAAACTTAGTATTTAAGTATTCTAGCTTCCCTATCTTCTTAGGTACCTTTTCGTCCGAGTCCTATATCTTCAGGTACTATCGCTTTACGCGGTAGATAGGCTTCTCTATCCTTTCTAGCTTAGAGTACTCTTACTTCGAACCTAGTTAAGCCTTCTTTACGGATTAGATATTAGATTTGAGGGACTAATACCGCGCTAATAGGTCACTATAGGTATAGTCTAGATCTACTTCTACTTAGTATTACTCTTTAACTTTTAGTTCTAGGCGTACTCCTATGATTAAATAGTCCTTATAGGCTTCCTTAGTAGGGGGAATATATATATTCTTAGCTATCTAGTCTAGGTAGAGAGAGTACGTTATAACTAATTCTCCTAGCCTCTATATATATCTATACTATTACTCTTTAGCTTCTTAGTAGATAACTTAAGGGTTATCTACTATACTTTATATAAAGTAGGTAAACTCCGAGTATATTTTAGGTACTCCTTCCTATATTATATAGGATTCCTATACTATTATTATATCTCCTTATAGTACTTCGAAGCCTTAGCTAATCTTTATA
Source organism: Penicillium italicum (assembly GCA_002116305.1). Lineage (NCBI taxonomy): Eukaryota > Fungi > Ascomycota > Eurotiomycetes > Eurotiales > Aspergillaceae > Penicillium > Penicillium italicum. Next base: position 126,058 of record KZ108102.1, on the reverse strand, counting down.
ATATTATTTATAAAGTAGTAAGGGTATTATTAGAAGTGGTTATTAAGCTAGGCTTATTAGATCTTATACTCTTAGAATAACTTCCTAGAGTACTTACTAATACTAGATAGGTAGGTAGGATACTTCGTACCTATAACCCGGTATCCTAACGGTACGTCGACTATTATTCTATTATTATCCTTAGTATTACTCGCAGAGAGGCCCCTTAGTAGGGTCCTTCTTAGTATAGAGTGGGCTAGTATTGCTATTATTACGGTGATCTTCGCGATACGCTCCTCTATTTAGGATTATCTCTCTATTAACTCTATAAGCTCGGTAAGGTAGTATACTCGGGCTCTTATAGCCTTAAGTTCGTCTTCTTCTTACGTCGAAGGTACTATCCTTTAGACTACGCCGGTAGATAAAGCTTCTATAGCGGGCCTAGTAGGCTTCGTAGGATCGCTTTACCCTTTAGTAATCCTTACTAGGCCTCCCTACTCTCTCCTATATCCCTTCTTAGGGTTATCTAGTCCTTTAAGGTCAATATCGAAGTTATCTTCTATGATATCGTCGTCGAGTCCTCGGCCTTACTCGGTTACTGTACGGGTTCGGTATGCCGGTGCTATTATTACCCCTAACGGTCCGATCGAAAGATGTAGAGAGTTTAGAATGTGAAGACCCTCCTATAGATAGGTCTTCATTTAATTGATCAGAGTGAAAGGAGTATTATACAATACAAATACTACTACGGAGCATTGATACTAGTACTGTATGTATTTAAACTGAACTCTGAGCCCTCTAACATTGCTCCGAGTTCTACTAGTATAGTTGTGCGCGGGTAAGCGAGGTCACATGACTCTCCACCTCCGGTCTCTCGGTGGTATAGTTCTATACACCGGGTCCTGCGACCCTTCTAGTAAGACGTCGTGACAATACCTAAGGCCTATAGGCCCTAAGGGTAGGGCCCGTCTATAGGTATATATACAGGGCCCATTTCTCGCTTATATAAGGCCTATAGGCAATGCCCACCCGCCCGTCCATAGGCGATGTCGTAGTCTATACTCGACCGAGGACGGTCGACACTTTCGGGTGTCGGCAGATGTGACGCCGTCAGGTCACATAGGCGCTGAGTCAGCAGCGGCTCGCTCTTGTAGCTAGTTTCCATAGTCAATGCAGCCTCATCTTTATCTTCCCCTAGCTTTCTACGCTCACAGGCATCCTGTCCTTGACTCATGGGTAAAACGACCAGCTATTATAAGCGAGATTTAGCTTTTATGCAAGGACCATAGTAACCTACAAGATGGCCTGTCTCCCATTACAAAAAAATCAATTCCTAAATAGCGCATGCCCACCTTCGCAGGGCGCGGTTCTGACTATATTTTAATACAGTAAAACCTATATATAACGAACGTGGATATAACGAATACCTGGTTTTAACGAACCGGACTCGGTGCTTCATTTAATCCGCCATAGTAATAACGAATTTTTCTCGTTACTACGAACTTCGTTAATTCATTATTTCTCCCATACAAAATTCGTTATATTCAGGTTCTATTACATCATTTTTAACCAATTAATATGCCTCGCCGATTAATTCCAACCTCTGAGAAAGTAGCTCTACGGCTACAACGACAAATATAACCTTCGCTCTCCAATAAATAACTTACTTAGTGGTTCTACGATACCTATTATCATCGTCTCTCTCCCTCTACAATCTCTAAGATACTCTCTACCTAATACCTTTATCTTGATCGCGAGCTCTTACACCACTAAGTCAATACAAAACGCGCCCGTATACCTAAGTGGCCAGACCCTAGCGGATAAGGTTATAGAGGACAATATGTATACAATTGATAATTTTGTTCTTAGTGAATTTTATACAGAGGTTAATAAGGATGAGATAGTAGTTAAAGAGCCTCGTATTCTATACGACAAAGCTATTCATGCTTTACAAACCCTTCAGTTATATAAAGAGCAATAAGAACAGGGTATAACCTAGTTAATTGGTGCGCTTAATAGACATGAAAGGTTAGTAGAGGCAAGGAAATTAGGGGTACAAAAGCAGAGCGATATTAGGGACTTTTTTAAAGCATGAATTTGTATATAAACTAAAAATACTACATGATATATATTTTATATATTTTATATATTTTATATATGGCACCTGGATTTTACGAATACCTGGATTTAACGAACTTTTCACCGTGTATCAATTAATTCGTTATATATAGGTTTTACTGTATTTAAAAATTTAGGGTTATCTTGCCGATAACCTTATCCCCGCACCTCCCGGGCCGAACTCGGGGAGTAAAAAGCTTGTCATAAAAGTCTTTGTGGGCCTTTTTAATGAATTCAAGAAAATAAGACAAATATGAGATGAGTGAGACTGACTCTTAGAAAACCTTGAAGTAGGTAGGATATTGGCAGAAATCAGCAAGGAAAACCCGAATAGTTGACCAACTACTAAACAAATATATCGGGGCGTTCAGCAAGGAAATCCACAACTTCATCTCACGCGCAGGCAAAACCCCTTATCTATCCTCTACAAAAGATTGGATCCGGTCAAAACTAATTATATTTTAACTTCCAAGATCCTAATGGGGAACTCACATGCCGAAAAAGCTCTTAAAAATACCCCATCCAGGATAAGTATCTGGGTCACCGGCCTTACGGGTCATGAAACTATGGTCTTCAGTGGCGCAAGTAGGCTCTCCTTCGGCGTTCATCGGTTTTATATTTGAATCAACCAAGTTCTCACGCTGGACGAATTTATTTTGTCCACGTGTCTTTTGATCTTGCAAAGCGAGGAAGTCACCCATCGTTGATCTGGGGTTGGTAGCCTGTGATATGAGAGTTAGAACTAGTTAACGTGTGCCGTGACACTGCACTGGCAACACTAAACCACATACCACTTTGTGACCCAATCCTTCTTCATCCCCACCTAACCAGAGCCTGTCGCCCCATCCTTCTCCACCGCCAACAGTATTGGCGGGAGTCGGTTGGGCGCTGCTGCCGCCGTCCCCCGCATTTGCTTTGCGATTGGGGATTCTATCGTTGCCCATTTTGATGTCGTATTTGTTTTGGACCTGCATGTGAGATTGTCAGAAAAATCGTCTATGCTTGAAGCGATAAGGTGCGGTGAAGTAATAGATTGATGAGGGAAGTGAATGGTAGGTATAAGTTGGCGTTGTATAGAACAGATTGTATACTCACGATCTATGTGTGGAGGAAATTCTGTTCGGGGGTGGTTGCAATCCCGTATTTGAATTCATACAAACATTGAGTATTGGGCTGAAATTGAACTCGCTCGCTTCGATTTATATATGCGGCGTGGCCTTGACCCCTTGCCACGACCCCAGATGAAGTCATGATGAGGATGTGTCGCTCTTTGTGATTGGTCCAGCTAGGGGCACTCACGTGTAACAATAGCATCAGAGACTCATGTGGCAGTGTTCATGTATCCAAAGTAGGTTTGTGGATGCCTCTTGCTACCTATAAATACATGTAGTGAATGTTTTGTCTGTCACAGGTGTTTTTCAACAGCCTTGTGCTTAGTTGTTTGATAAATGTTGTCAAATTGAACTTATTTTGGCAACGTGAAAAATAACTTTCTCACGCTACTCGGCACATTGCAGACTGAAATCTTGCTAGCACAAGTGGGTTTTTAGACCCCTATTTTTCTGCTTATTTCTCTGTCCCTATGAAGATTATGTATGGATTCATGGCAACATAGATCCTCCATTGTTGCTCTTCCTACTTCCTCTACAAATGTAGATGACCGTGCATCAATTATGTAATTAGGGGTATTCTAGCATCTGTTCAAGATATTAAATAGAAACGTTGTAAAATATTGTTGATGCTTGACAACCAAGGCCCCTCTCCCAAGGCCCACTTTTTAAGGTTTGGAACTATTGTTGTACGTCTACATCAGGGCGGGTGGTGCATCATGTGTCTTTATCTCCATCTCTCTATTTTCCGTCTTTCTGTCTCTTTCTCCTTCATATGCACTTGGACATGAATATTTTGCTGCCGCGCTTTTAGACCTAGGTCTAATCGCCTCTCGCTCGCTTTTAATCTTGTTCTATTAAGCCTTGATTCTCGACTTTTCCAGCCATGCTTAATCTTACAGAGCTGCAGAGTCTATGGACGTTGCTAATAGACCCCAACAGAGCTTAAAAAGTCCTCACCCAGTCCAGGCTAGCCCACAAATTGTTTAAGCTTTAGGCCTGGATTCCCGGCCCATTCACTGGACCTATAGCCTAAATTGAGAGACTAATAGGAGGGTGCTTTAAAATAGGCCTAGTTCCCATCACCATTTGATTAATGCATTTTCTGGTAGACCTTTTAGCTAGCTTCACAAAGATTCCTCTTAGACTGTTTTTCCAAAGATTTTTCTCTCGTTATTGGGGTTTGAACATAGTTAGCCGACCCCTATGGCTTGTCAAAAGCGGGTTTGTTCCTCTGAAACTGAAAGCTCATGTACTTAACTCATGTGATTCAGAGAGCCGTCAAGTTTCCACCATATACTTTATTTCTAGCGGGGATGCTCCAGATCATACCGAAACACTATGAAAGTTGGCAAAACCTGTAACAAGGCAGCGCCAACCATCATACACCCTGCAAAGGCCTGAGGGTGCAAAAAGTCTGCGATATCGAGATTTACCAAAGCACCTGCAATAGGAGTTCCAGCAAGCGCCCCGAAATACGAAATTCCCTACATCATGCCTAAACGAGTCCCAAAAAGCTCGAACCCTAACAGAAAACCGGATGTGCCACAATGGAAGTCGGCGCCGTAACCAAAGCTCCACTGAGAGCTCCCAAAAGCATGCCCAGACAATGAACCCAGCCATGTCGGTAGCCGCAATCCAAGTAAACATAGCAATGGCCGACGCAGTCACGGAGAATATCAGGAAGCCCCCCCCGTTGACTGTTCTTTTGGGTTGTTCGTGTTCGTGTTCATTTTCGGCCGCAGAGTTACCCGATGCGGGTGGCGAATGTGGTTGGGCGGCATTTATCTTCTCCGTTGGATGCATTTAGATATATATGCCATGATAGATAAAACCGAGCAGTTATAATAGTTATGAGGAACAGAACCCTTATTACCCCAACACTCAACTGTGGGGAAAATGGGTTTTCAATCAGTCACGGACTTCTTCGGTTCGACCGGCACTGGGTAACCGAACTTTACTAATCGATTTGGTTGTTAAGATGGGTGATTTATGTGCAGCTTACTCCAAATTGGACGGAGACCTCTGGATTTCCGAATTTCTAGCCAAAATGATCCTCACTACATCTACTAAGCCTTGTATTATCACTTTCACTTCAGGGATATACATCGAATTGTTCCTCTCCAGAGTCCATTTGAAGATGTACCTCCGTGCATCTATTTTATTGCAAGAAATTGGTTTGATCATTTCAATCACATTGCAAAAATTTATCCAGTTAAACCGTTTTGTTCTCGGAGAATTTCTTGGCTGCATGCTCCTATTTAGTGTCAGTTGACGAGAGAGAGAACCAATCACATCCATATCGGGGGAAACACTCCTACACATTGAATATCTGCGTTCAATATGAGCAATCAAAATCAGAGATGGCTCAATTAAAGGGGTTGTCGCCTTCCACCTTGTGAATTGCATCGCCGATTCTATGCCGTGGCATTTTTCGAATGATTCCACACAATAAGACCGCTTCTCAAAATATCGTGCGATTATGTGCTGATCTCCCAGGGAGTTCTGTTGGTGATGGCCCATTTGCCTACTCTTTGGGCGTCGTTATAGATAGTCCCTTCCTGGCATCTGTCTTATTGAAGATCTCTGCTTATTTAGGGATCTATCATCCAACTGGGTTTTATGTCTTTCCAACTAAGCCGAGAGGTGATCCCCATTTCAGGCCTTCTTTTTCTTTGCCATACCGCATTATACCTGCTGTTTCCGTCCGGTATCACCAAGGTTTATTTTACTCACTCAAGCCTAGAAAAAATCATGTATACTGGGGAATTGTGGTAGCCTGGTGAAGAATAGACGCCTCAAGTTGGATCTTACGTGAAAAGGTAATGGCGGTTGGAGTCTGCCCTGGCCCTTTAGGTTGATTTAGGGGGAGAACAGATGGGGCATTCCAATGCCCATATAGTGATGGGTTGCTACGTCGTGTAGAGACATCAATGATATGTTTTGCACAAATATCACGCATGGAGTTCTATATTACAAGATTCTAGGTCGATCAAGGTCATGTCATGTAAAGATCATTCGCAGATCTGATGCTCGACTATTTGGAAGGCTCTATGTATGTTGTCATATCTTACATTCATGGATCATCTCATCTTATCCGACTTACCAGGGCAAATGGACGGCAAAAGCCGAGATGCTGGCTTTTGCCTGAGAGAATACGCACAGGCGCTACCCAGGTGGCAAATCATGAGTTTTAGTAATGGAATTGACTAAATCTTGGTCCTTATGAGCAAGTACAAAGGAGAAAAAGCCCCCCCGAGCACATATGTATCTAGAGCCATGAAGTATGGTGTTCTGTTTGATGCCTTTACATAACAACCCAGGAATTCTTTCTCTTTACTTCCTCCCCACGTCATTTCCACTCCGATTTTTTTCAATCCTTAAGCTTCGCTTGAAACTTGACTGGTGTCATCCTCTCTTGTTAGCTTTTAACCTCTCTGGAAGAACATAATGGGACACACAACTGTATGTTGGTTAAATTATCTAGGGGATTTGACTTTGCTAATAAAAATGCACCTACAGTCCTGCTCGGATTCTTCCCACTTTACCACGACCGTTGTCTCACAATCCTGCTCTATTGAGCACTCCGATACTCCCCACCAACACTATCAAATGAAACATCATGTTGCTCACCGCTACTCGGATCTGTGGGATATGCCTTTTTTCCATCAACCGTCATCCGAACACCAAGGCCTTTTCATGGCTGTAGTTACATCGGCAAAGCCGACAACTCAGTCACCTAAGTCTTGTTAAGATCTTCATTCAGACCCCCGGCGTAGCAAACAATTCTACCGCCAGTGGGGTCCACGCTCTATCGATCATCCTGCGCCTTAGCAGCCTGACGCCCGAGGCTGGTGACTAGATGACTGGGCCCATTTGTACTACGGTTGTGATTGGAGATTTTGTTCCCCGGCTCCGAAATTCCCTCCACATCCTTGTCCATCAAGGTGTATTCTCCTCGGCTAGCTTCTAGCCACGGCTCCTGGTCTTCTGCCACTGGTCTTTTACCCGGTGGCTCATTCAAACGTTCATTAGCACCCTAAAGCTTAATGGAGTGGCTACCAAGATACGCTCCACCGCGATTGCCCTCTTCAATGACGCTGGCTCGTTATGACCTCTTTTAATTGCGGGTGCTACAGACCTTAATATGCCGAGCGCAATCGCATCTTTCTCGTGGAATCGGCACTGAACCACAACTCCCTATTCCAAACCATTGGAATTACGTTAAAGATCTGCCAACGGTGTTTCAGGGCCCTCGATGATTCAGAATTGGTATACATTCCTTGCGTCTTCGTTGTCTCTGCGATAGTGTGTTATGTTCATTTTGGGTGCCTTTTTATAGCGCGATGAAAGCATAACTGGTTACGGTTTCGAGTATCCCGCGCTTTTGAGGTGAGTTTTGAACATTTCGTTGAGTGAAGTTGGAGTTTGTGGTTGACTGATGATGGCATCTAAAGGACAGGCATTTATACCTTACTCAAAGAAACTAGATATATCAGTTCGACGTCGCTGTGATATGGTTCCACGTCAGACAATGGACACTGTGCAGTAACTCTGGACAGAACTTGGAAGAGAGTGTCGCTACAAAGCTATCAAGAAGTCTAGCATTTCCAAGGAGCCAGGTTGTATCTGCGACTCAGTCAAGCTTGGCTGCAACATGGAGGGGCCTTGGGTGAGGGAATCGTCAATGAGATAGAGGTCGTCGAGAGTGCTTTTGTGGCAGTTCGCGAGCTCTATGCCGCCTTTGGCTGGTTTCTTCTGCACAAGCGCGGTTGATCAGTATTTTTTGGGCTATCAAAAGCACCTTTCAAATAGGAAAGATCCTTTCCATCCTCAACTACCAAGGGGCTTCGCCAGGATTTGAAGTTAAGGTGGACGGGCCTTCTTTTCAAACACACTGCACTCCCTACCTTCTCCATATTCAACTTGTTATGGGGAATTTGTGCTATGATCCAAAGTTCGGTATCGTTTCTGAGTTGTCATCGTACACTCAAGCGAGAGAATGACAATCCCATCACATTTTCACCAATCGAGGCATCGATATGCCTAGAGGCATGGGAAAGTGCAAACTAAGCTTCACCGAATCCCAAGCAGCATCCTCTTCTATCCAGTCTCCCATTGGATCATGAAAAGATGGCGTTTGAATGGGCTGTTCTGGATAGTTGCCCAGGAGACTCAGGAGACTTTACATTCTTTTCAACTTTTCATGCTTCAAAAATGGCAGCAACGGAAAGAGGATCGCCAAATCACAATCGATACACCCAAAAAGCTGAAAAGAGAAAAAGGCGGCGCCTTACGCTTGAGCATCGCAAATATAGTTCACAAGTTTCAGTCCACGCGATTTCTGTGGACTTTGAGCACCAACCCAAGACAATGGTGCCATCACAGAAATCATCGTCCCGAATCAAGCGGTGCCAACTGTCGTTGATGCAGAAAGATCTTCAAAATGGCAAACAACTACGAGTGCCACACAGCCCGACCCTCACGAAAAGGCTGACTGATCTCGAAATAATTATCCCCGATGGAACATATCAGACTTTCTATCGGAGGATTAATTAGCAAGATTACCAGGGACTGCGATGAGATTGACTGCTCAAAGATTGGGGACATCAAGACGTCATGGAACTAATCGACTGGGAACTCAGTTGTCTAAATTCTGCATTCCCCATGAAATTCTCTGAGAGATCAACTCACTGTGTGATTCTAAAGACTGCGTGGAATGGTTGTATGAATAGGCAGAGACGCGACACTGCGGCCGGTATTAGGAAAAGCGCACCACGCTATCATACGTAGAGGTCTCATTTCACAAGAAGGGGGACAGCAACGAGACCGACCCGATCTGCAATATCGAAGAGATGACAGATTTCTGGTACGGGTGCGCATCAGAAGAGCTTGTTTCACGACTCAAACCACACGAGAAACGGCAAGGTTCTACAAACTGACTCGAGTACACCTTCAAGAATTGTTGTTCTGTTGCTATTGGAGCTGTTACCGTTCTTGTGCTGAAAGTCAAAATGCCGAACGAGCACGTTGGAGCATTGTTTGGACAATCCTAAGGCGATTGCTCGGCGCATACTAGCCCTTGAACTTGGTGTTGCGAAATTATGTCCTTCGCTATGGAATGATGCACTTGGTGGTGACACTTCAACTCGGATGTGGGAAATCGCTCTGGTGAACAAGCATAGCAACAAGATCATTGGTACAATCACTGCCACTCGCAAGCCAGCATGGCGAGTGGACCTTGAAGTCTGGAAGTATGAACCGAGAGATCTCACCCAAGTAGGTAACCGAGCTGAGATTGCCTGGATACCAGTCTCTAACCAACACAGAGGAGAACCAGTTACGCAAATAGACAAATTGATGGTGCGCCCACGGTTCTCGACTTCGAATGCATCTTCCAAGGGCCGCCAAAATGGCATGAATGGGATATTGTCTTCGATGAGCGTATGAAGGAAGTTATGTGCCAACAAAGTTTGTTATATCTTGAGCTCCATCTGGTTGTCTTTGTCGTTGCTTGTGTCAACCTTTTCATCTCGCAGCATCCAGCCCTACTTACAAAGGGAAGAGATCCCGGAGGGACAGTCCGTAGGGAGCAATTGTGGAGAGAATCCAAGAAGCAATACAGAAAAGATGTTTGAGACGACATATAAACCTAGAGAGATACTATCAATTGTAGAACAAGATTGAACACTGCCTGTCCCATGTATCATCTCGGGCCAAATGAATTGGATTACTGAAAGACATTGCCAAGCACAAAGGCTGCTGAGCGGCCGAGTATGCTTATTGTAAAATCAATGAGAGGTAAAAATATAACAAATGTCCAATTCCAGAAAGGAGTGTACGCTATGAGCGGTAATATACGTATATGTAATGCTGGCGGACTTTTGCATCTGACCCATCTCAGCCACAAGTGAAGGGTTCGGGATAGGCGGTATATCAAATTGCAAGTGAGGGAAACAGGAGTCTGTTCGTGTCGTGAATGCAGAAAGAAAATCGTAAGAACCAATGATAACCAAAACAAAAGAAAGTCATTTTCCAATGAGATATTTCATCACTCATCCTCAAACTGGTCTGCCCAAGTACCAGTGATGGGAGAAAACGTAGAGTCCAATTTGTCCATTGCTGTTTGTGACTTGGATACTGCAGGAGCGGTTTCGATTTCACGCTCGACTTTAGTCTCGGTCTTAGCCTTGGTCTCCGGCGTGGGAGCAGGTTTAGTGTCAGTCTTCTTCATCTCAGTTTTCTTCGTTTCGGTCTTCTTAGGTGCCTCGGGCAGAGCCGGGAATGCACTCTTATCATCCAACCTCGGCCCAGCAGGGCTCTCTGTTGCAAATATACTGTCAGCTAAGCCCTTGCGCGGGCGATCCCCCTGCGGGGTACGCGGGGATCCCCGGTCACGACCACCTCGACCACCGCGTCCACGACCCCTGCCACCACCAGAGTGATCTGCAGCATCTTCTGTACGGGCGTCTTCAAAGTCTCGTCTCACGGCGCCGGACACGCCGCCATGCATACCGCGTCGGAATTGGCTACCTCCACCGCGGGGGTCGTAATCTTCCTCGCGTTTCTGCGAGTCCCATTCACGCCCCGTCTGGGCCTTGAGTTTCCGCTGTCTGTTTTTCTCACGTTCGTTATCCATCACGCGGCGGTGCGCGAGTTCCTCGCGGCGTTTCTTCGCCGCTTCCTGCTCGCGCTCCATGAACGAGGCCTGATCAGCTTCGGCGCGAGCATGCGCAGCAGCCTTCTTTACGGCATTCTCCTTGGCTGCGGCAATACGTTTGGATAGTTCCTCTTCCGTGAGTTTAGGCTGCGAAGTAAACAGTTAGCTTGGTACTCTCAGTATCTTGGTATGAGAAGGACTACATACCTTTCTCAGGCCACCAGTGGCACTCCGATCACCACGAACAGCCGGCACACGCTGGGCCTCGGCGCCACTCGCGGTCAGATCTTCGCCATTACCCTCTTCGACCGGACCGGTCTGCTCTTTAGACTCAACGGGCTTCTCGGACTTCTCAGGCTTCTCGGGCTTCGGCTTCGAAGCACCAGCCTCGCGCGCATCGGCAGCAGGCGCATTAACAGGAGTCTTTTTGCGCGGAGAGCTTTCCGAGCGTTTTTGCTCCGACTCCCGTCCACCGCGCCCTCCTTTACCCCGACCCCGTCGTCCCCGACCTCGTTCACCGCCACGGCCCCGCTGCGGAGTCTCCCCACGTGGAATTGGCTGCTCGGGAGCTGGCTTCTCAGGTACAGGAACCTCCTGTACCTCTGGCTCTGGCGCGGGGGTGACGACCTCTGTCTGCGCCTGCTGCTCTGCCGTGGAGATCGGGATAATCTCGTCGTCGAAGAGGTCGTCGGCGCCGCGAGTCTGTGCGAACTGGTCCATCTGTGGGTCTGCTATTGCGATTGGAACTGGAGATGTGTACTGGTATGTCGGACAGGTCACGGGTAGGCTGTGAACTCGAAACTCAAGAGTGCGCGGGATTCTCGCCGCTATGTACGCGTTCCGAGGGGGGTAGCTTCGATGGGGGGGGCTGTCTCAAACTGGAATCCGTGCGCGGGCTAGTGGGGGTGGTAATATACTGTCGTCTTTCGAAATCTGCAACAATTCATATAAAAGAGTATTATAGAGGAGAAACGATTAGCGGGAATTATAATGTCACACAGCTCAACTGGTCTGCAATCCAGCCGGGGCAGTCTGCTAGGCGGTCTGCTATTGCTCCGAATCGCATTGTTTTGCCGATGAATTCCGTCTGCGTTCTGCCGATATGACGTCCCTCCAAGCTTGTTTACATCTCATTTACACATAGGCCGAATTGAAACGATCAAATCTGACAACCGATTCATGACATTTCTAGATATATAAGAGAGTTTCATACACAAAAAGTGACAAGCAAGCCTAAACACACTGCCAAGCGTTCTCATCGGTGTAGTTGCCAGGACCCTTGAACACATTGCGCCGAGGCCAGCGGCAGTGCTTGCGCTTGTACTCGACCCTAGAGCCAGGACCGTTGGAGAACTTAGCACCACGAACAGTCTCCGGTGCCTTGCCTTGCTCGACCCACTGAACCATTGCCATAAGAACATTGTCCTCGGGATCGGTTCCATCGTAAGTACCGATGCCCTGACCAATACCATAGGCACCATCGCCGCCACCGCAATGGGCCATGCCGCTGATTGGGAAGAAGCGGTAGAATTCATCTAACTTGTTCGGAGGTAGTTGCATGGTGTTTGACACGTGGGAATAGTACATCTTGGAGTCCTCGGAGCTAATCAGCTGGTCTTGAAGGCCGTGGTAGTGCAGGATTTTGCCGCCGGTCTTTTTGAATGCAGATATATCGCCTTCCCAAGTTTGGATGTTGTACGGGTTCTGGGCGAGAGCCACAGCAGCATCTTTCAATGTGAAGTCGGCCCCGCTCCAGGACGGGTCACTGTAGACGACGTAACGGTACCAGTCTTCACTGTATGGGAATGGTATGCCACTGTGCATTATAGGTGCGGCGAGGATCTCGGATCCAGGCTGCATACGGGGGTATAGCAGGGTGCCATCAGTTCCATACAATGGCGATAGCACTTGCTGGGCGGTATTTACTTGGGCGCTAGTAAGACAGCTGGCTTTATTTGAGGCACTGGGGTCGCATGTCAATGTTTCCAACACAGGACGGCATAGATCGGGGTTTTCGATGATTCCATCTTCGGCGCCATCAATGGTATCACATTGGCGGATGATCTCGTTGTGGACGATCGCCCATTCATCTGTAGAAAGGAACGAGTCGGAAGTTGGCGAGCCAGTGATAGTGTAGAAATGTGCACTCCATGAAAATAGGTTGATTAGGTTTATGGCGGGGGCACCAGCAACCACCCCGTCAAAGTCATTGGGGTATTTTTGAACAGATTTCCAACCTTGGCGACCACCAGTGGAGCATCCGAGGTAGTAGCTCTTCTTGAAGCCCTCGTCGTAGAATTGCTTAGTGAGCTCTTTGCCAACTACGACTCCAGTGTGAACGGAACGGTACGCATAATCTTTGATTACCTCAGGTTGGCGATAGAAAGGCTTTCCCGAGGTACCATTGTGCCCGTTGTTGGCTCCGACGGTGGCAAAACCTAGTTGCGCGGTATATGCGAGATCATCGTAACGAATGCCTGCGTTACGATTAGCATGTGTCGAGATGTTGGTTTTGGAAACGACACCTACACCCAGAGATACCACCATTTCCGGTGCTCAAGAAACGACCCTTATATTCACGAGGGAACCAAGCCTCTAGCGTGATCTCGCTGCTTTCCGAGGTCGACACAGCCATCGCGACTCGGCACAGGTCTACAAAGACGGCCTGACTTGATCTACCACAGCTAGGCGGGTTGTCTGTCAAAGATAAGTTGGTGCCTCCCTGCACAAACTCGGCAAAGTTCACTTTGACATTGGGAATGTCGATTTGATCACCAAAATTGATGCATTTTGACAGGAAGGCATCTTGGCTGGCTAGGACATCTTGGTTGGCTAAAGACAGCGAGCCCATGACCGCCAACAAAGGCAATTTATGAAGACTAATCATAATAGGGAGAGACCGTGGAAAATACTCAGGCTGCGATACTTGCAGACCAGCGGCCTTTATAGACAGATAATTGCTCCGAGGTATGTTTTATGCACACGTTCTAATGCAGTATTGCGTATCATGGACCTAAGACGAAAAGTCCAAATGTCCGAAGTTTAACCGAGTCCCTAGTAAGTGGGGCACGAAGCGGTATGGGCCCCTAGCCTTCCAGGGTGTACCCATGGTCATGCTCACCCACTTCACTCTCATCTCTTTACATCCATCATCAGTTAGCTGCATCAATCCCGTTTGAATCATTATAGAATTCCAACAATTATGGAAGTTCATATTCTATCAGGAAACTCGTCTACCCTCTCACAGTTACCAAGCGTTCCAATACGGTCGCCCATTGAGATTGTCAATAATTTACGCTTGGTGTATGATCAGAAACAGATTGAAACCTTTCAGAATATGTTGGACTCACTCGTCTCAGACGACAAATTCGACATACTTGATTTGGATACAATCATGATAGATGCGATTAAACTTGATGATGCGCAATTCGCCGAGGCGCTTCTTTCCCATGGACTACCCTTGCACTCTGATTACGTATTGGAAGCAGCGAAGTGGAAGGCAAAGAATGTCCTTGAAGCGCTTTTTAAAAACGGCTGGAATATCAACAAACCAATAAGTGACGCACAGCCCCCGGTACTTGGGTAAGAATCTCTTTCCTACAAAAGCTGAACCGCGTGACTAAGTCATCTCTAGTTTCGTGGCCCAGGACCAAGACATGATATCATGGCTACTCAGTCATGGGGCTGATCCGAATCAAAAATGTCAGATTGACTTGACACCGCTTTCTTATGCTGTTCACTACGCACCTATCTCAAATATTAAACTCTTTCTTGGCAATGGAGGCGACACACAACAAGGCCAGCTTCTATTCCATGCGCTGGATAGGGAAGCTGAAGTAATTGAAGTCTTAACACTTCTTCTTAAGGAAGGTGCTCCATTGAATGCGACAATGTATCAAAATCATCCCTTCTCCTGGTCTCTTTACGCTTTTATGGGACTAGGTACTATTTTACACAAGGCGACAGAGCTTGGAAAGGTCGACATTGCACGATTCCTTGTTCATGAAGGGGTAGACTTGAGCATTAAAGATGCAAATGGTGACACCGCTTTGGATTGTGCCAGGAGACTAAGCAAAAATGAAATTGTGCAATTGCTTGAGGACTAATATCGGAGGATGGTTATTTTAGAAAAATTGAAAACACGTTTTCAGATTTGATGGACCGGACCGGCTGCAATTCATGTAGTACTTCCTCTCCGGCTCCATGGAAGACTTTGATTTTCCTTCACTTTGATCAAGAGTTCGTTCTTGTTAGGTAGCAAACGAGTCGCACACGCTGATGATCCCTTATTGCTGATCTGTGGAATGTGCCCTGTTTTCTCTACGCCCTCCTCGTGCACGGGAGCTTTTGTTGACCTATGCGGGAAAGAAGGTTGCCTATCTTCCTCGGAAAATACAAGAGGATAACTCTAGATAGGAACGTTTGCCGAGTGAGAAAGCCTCTTACGGGAATGGAAGCGATCTTGGGGATGATTTCGAGCTGATCTGGATTTCGAGCAAAATTTTCTTGTTCTGGGGATACTAGATTCGAATTTGAATTTACTATCAAATGATTATAAAGTGTGAATGCATAAAGAAAGGAGATTGCTATCAAAGTCTGCGTCTTTTTGACAGTCGCTTCGATCGTCTTAACGTAGTGATATCTTCATATGATACTTTCCGTTTTATCCCTGTAACACGGGGTCTAGGGGGCGAGATCTGGCCATTGGAAAAACAATCCTCAGCCCTTGTTCGATCTATAACAGAGTCGTTAACGATACTCATAAAAGGCTTTGTAAGTTCACAGTCGGCGTCGCTAGGTGCTTCAGACAGATAAATATTGCCACTAATGGTTAGTGCGCATTCTTAAAGGCGTTATTATAAGTTTTGAAGAGCTTAGTGATCAAATTGACTAGTGCTAGCATACGTGATGTTCTCGTTTCTCACAACCGCAAGGGTAACACAACTCGGCAAGCTCTGCGAGTCGGGGGGAGGGGTCATTTCCGGTACCTTACTATCCGTATGAAGACATTTCGTAAATTATTGCCCACGATGAATGTTTGCCGGGTTCTGATAGGCTTCTGATCTAACTGGCGCGCTGACTGAAGCGCTTGCGTCATCACTCACAGATGCAGGGAAGGCTCTGTCTATCAAGTTTTCCCAGAACTCCGGTGTAGTCATGATCTGTGTCGGCATGATACTCAACTAGATCTCTTTCATCATGATACCAATCTTCATAGATCACAACAGGGTTAGCGGCCGAGCCCAATGGAGCCAAGTCATCGTCAACATATATCGGACTGAGCTGCGTATATAACTCGGTAGGCATAGGATCGTGCACGACTACTTCAGCTAACTTATAAGAGTCTCCCGAGGTTGAAGCTTTGCAATTTCAAATTAGTATAATAAAACTTGCATCAAGGAAGGGCTCTCACGAAAAGAGTGATATTCTTCATCGGTGAAAGAATCCATGCTGATAAAAAAAGAGCGAAGCGAAGAGATGGATAGAATAAGAAGACACTGTGCACTGAAGGCAAACATGCAATTTTGAGTTGAATACTAGCTCATGAATTCGGAGTGCGAGACTTGACTTTATACCTCTCATCCAAAATAACACGCTTTCGCTCCGCCCCATTACTCTTACAACCGAATTAGATTCAGGTTGCCAGCCCGGCATTCAAATAAGACCTGTTTGCCAATGAGTCCTATATTCGCCGCACTGTGTAGGACCATGCCACAGGAATAAGTCGCCCTATAAAACTCGGGCGCGCCGACGATAAGTATAAGGCATAACCGAGTCCTCGGGTACGCTAACAACGAGTATAATTATCCTCGAGCGAGGATAACCTTTATCTCGATATATTATTACGGGTTTACATTAAGGGGGCGTATTAAAAACCTAATTTAATTCTTCATAATTAACATACAAAATTGGGTCCTTTTTCAACGCTAAACCCTAACTAATTTCATACATACGTCGCTTCATACATACGCCATTCGTACATACGAATGGTTCTTTTAAAGCGCCGAGTCTTATAGGACTCCTACGGAATCGAGATTAGCGGCATCGATACAGTTTAACGCCCCTATCACACATTCTACCATACATTATCGAGTATCCTGAATCGGATGCCTATATTCCAATTTGGACTGCTTTCAGTCAATGGAATCTCGGAGAATCCAGTACCCAGTACTGACACCGCCATTTCGGCTTCTTCTTTATGATTCCATGGCACATTTATTCTTACAAATGTATGCTAGTCAAAGGAAGCAGATAGAATCTACAGGGGTGGAAATGGAGCCATAATATGGCTTCATACCCGGGGGATTTAGATAGACAGACAGTTTTACAATTTATTTCTATACCTTTGTGAAAGAAAGAATCATCCTAGTTACCACATGCTGTTTAGTGTACTATCCCTATATTACATTATTCAACAAAATTTTGAGTGTGTAGAATCTAAAATCCAAGGATTAATTCTATAGTCACTTCAAGTTTAAAATATAAGTGAAGAATCGAGTACAAAAAAGCACACAAAAAATTAAAACTTTTTAGCTAAATATACATAGAATATGTTTGAGAGATGGATCAACCCGAATTTGGGCATTTAGAAGTCAGACCTCGAGAATTCAAGCATCAAGAGAATTCAAGCAGTAAGAATTTAGTCACTCAATCATTAAGAATTCGACAAGCACTCAACTTGAATCTTAGAACTGGTGTGACAATGGTACATTCAGATGTAAAGTATAGCACTGGAACCTAGAGACTGGGTTGCACGGCTGACCGAGCATTGAAAAGTGGAAGTTGATAAAACAGCGGAGTGATAGTTAGGAAAATCCGAACGTGGCACACGGATTTCCTATTTCCTTGAGTCGGGAGAAATCCGGGGATCTTTACAGCTAAGATGACTAGGTTAAAAGACATCCCAAGGCCGCATAAGCGGCCAAAAATTCTTGTGCTGCAAAATTTATATCTTAGCTCTTACACTTTCGACATCCGCACAGAAACTGCTGTCGCTCTAAGCTCCGTCACATTTTGTAACCCCCGATCTTGCACCGGCATGATGTGAGAGATTCTTCGTTAAAGATCAATCTAGTCCGTTGAGCTCTAGACATTGTTTATCAGCTCGTCTCTGGTGGCGGGGGGTCTACAAACAAGGCAAATTTTACAACCAAATTTTACGCTGTTACCATATAGGTGGACAATTGTTGGAGAAAGACTTTGGTAAATCGAGCATTGGATATTTCGAGGTCCAAAGGCCAGTGTGACCGTCTCAAGGCTGCGACGCAAAGGCTGTTGGCAAGAAATATTCAGATGTAGTAGAAAACACTGAGTACATGTAGACTGTAACGAACTGGTCAACGAGTTTAGCCGAGACCAACCGCCAGCCAGACAGGAAGCCCGATCATTCTCCACTATGCGTGATCGTAAGTAACAAGCAAGGTGCCTGGGTAAAGAGTGGTGTCTACTCACCGATATTGGTGCAGCTCTCCCTCAAGGGCTTCCAGCCTGTCAGCTTGGTTCCCAAGCGTCACACAAATAGAATCAAAGTCCTTCAATAGAGTGGCGAGCTTCTTTCGAATCACCAATGCTCTGGCCACGAGCCTATCTTTCTCCTCCGGCGTAGCCTTAGCTTGCTCTGAGGTTTGTGGGTCGCCTGGAATCGTGTGCAGCCGGTTCTCCAAATTCGGCAATTCCGCGTCTATTTGCTTCTGGAGCTCAGTCACCTCTTTCACCCGTGTCCTCAGCATTTCCATAGAGGCTTTAATATCATTCGAAATGGCCTCGATATGCTGGACAATCATCCGTACACGGAACTTGGTAAGAAAGTGCTTGATCCACGCTGCTGCAAATGGGATGAGAGGGACGCCGATCATCGGCAACAAAACAAAGAGAATGTGCTCGTTCATGATGGAGAGTTTGAAGCAGTGGAAATAAGGTAAGAAAGTGAATATCTAAGAGATTGAAAGTGGTAAAGATGACGAAGCCACTTTGGAACCTCAAACATACTTGAGAAGAGCTACCCAGTTCTTTCCTTCTATTTTCTCTTTGACTTTTTCTTCATGCATTTTTCGAGGATAAAAAGAGGAAAGAGTGAATTTAATTCATATCTCCCACGATAAAACCCGTTGACCTTATCCTAGAACTACAGATGAATCATATCGGCAGCCCGCTCAGCCACTACATACACCGTTGCAATGGGGTTTGCATTGGTGATGAGCGGGAAAATGCTCGCATCGACAACCCGCAGGTTCTCCGTCCCATACACCTTCAAATCCTGATCCACCACACCTCCCGCTTCACGAGGGAGCATAGCAGTAGTGCCGCATGCATGGTGACAAGACAATGCCGTGGCCTCGCGCAGCTGTTTCTTGATTGTGGCGAGATCTGTTGCACTTGCACTCGGTTGCAGGAATGGCTGCAGAGCCGGAGCTGCGGTTAGATGATGCAAGCTTTGCACATGACGAGCCAGGATCTCTATATCCAGATCGTCGCTGAAGTATCGCGTGTAAATGGTGGGCATCTCACTTGGATCCGCCGATGTGATGTGGCTACTCCCTCGCGAGAAGGGAAAGCTTTTGATAACACCCAGGATGACCATGTTTCCAGGTATTACGGTCATGAGAAGCACCGCAGAAGCTTCATTGGGACTTTCTATAATTGATCGAATGACCTGTCCTGATGAACTCATGGACTCGGAGCGCCCCACCAACAGCCTGCTCAGCTCTTCTTGGTCGAGGTTTGCAAACGTCATACCCTTGAATCCAAGAGAAATCCCCTCGAGGTCTGGGTGAGGGTTAAGTGGAACCGGAAACATGCTCATCACATGGTTCTGGAGATTCTCGCCCACCGCTGGTTGATCACTAACCAATGGGATGCCGAGACGGCTCAATCTATCTTTGGCACCGATCCCTGACAGCTCGAGTAGATTTGGTGTGTGGAAAGCACCAGCCGCAAGGATTACTTCTTTGGTTGCCTGAATGTTCATGATCTCGCCGTCATGTAAGAACTCCGCTCCAGTTGCCGAAGTCCTACTCAAAGTAGTGGAAAAGAGAACCCGAAGAACTGTTGCTCTTGTGACTATACTCACGTTGGCACGCTGAGATGCCAATCGACCGTATTCGTTGTCCGCGCTGCTGCGAAGACCTGAGGCTGGATCTATGGTAACCATATAATCACGGGTGCCAATCGTCTTTCTTTCTGCAAGGATGTCGACGTTATGCTCACATCCCTGGCTCTTGAACGCATCTTTCCATGCTTCTCCGAGGGGAAGGCTCTTCTTGTCGCTCAAGGCAGGAAAGACAACTTGGATCGGCCCATGGGTAGAATCATCCTCAATCTCAGTCGCATGTGGACCTAGTTCTGGTGGGTTCAAAGTATAGGATTTTTGAAGATAAGGTCGCAAAGTCTCCCAGTTGTGCCCATGCGTTGATTGTAGCTGGTGACGGGGGAGTATATACCATGCCATTGATGGCAGAGGACCCACCGAGAACCTTTCCCGAAGGATGATCTACCTCTCGGTTGTTGAAGCCGGCCTTGAACATCTTTATATTAGCCAACCTTTTCCGTGAGTCGAACAATACGAGAGAACAAACCTGGGGGGCGATCTTCAGTTTCCAATCAAGCTCTGATCCACTCAAGGAGTGCCACGCTTCGGTTCTTGAACCCGAGGGTCATGCGAAGCATCAGGGCCGCTCTCCAAAACCACGACATGGATGTTTGGGTCCTCCGAGAGACGGTATGCAACCACTGATCCGGCTGTCCCTCCACCCACAATGAGATACTCGGTGGTAGATGGGATATTTGGGCATGCCTTGTTCAAAAAGGGGTGTTCAACATAAAAATGGTTGTTTTGATGTTGATTTGGTAGGCATGGGATTGTATTTGTCTAAAGATCGGGCAGACACCTGAGCAGTCAACCCCTGGGAAATGAAGGGGACCATTTCCAACGAGACTGTCTCGTCTTGGCCAGAAGCAAACTTATCACTTTCACTTTGTTTCTATATTCAAGCCAAGTTTATAAGTAGTGGAGAGAGCTATGTATGATCATCAGCCAATGAGACACCTCCAACCGCTATCGTGTAGACCCCACATCTCCGCATTCCCTTCGGAGATTCAGCCGAGTCTCCGATCACATCATTAGCGATTTCTCTGTTGAGAAAACTTCAGTTCAAACTTAGCCACATCATGTCTGCAGATGAAACTGCCCGAGAGCCTGCATCTGAGCAGACGCCCCTCCTTCGGGATGCGCCCGATGCCAATGACAATACCCCACTTCCCCAGGAACCCAGCACCAAGGAGCTGATTTGGATCCTCGGAAGCATCTGGATCGGTGTCTTCCTGGCTGCTCTCGGTATCAGATCCGACTCCTTCGCGGGAATCAAGATTACTAACTTCGGCTCTTATTGCAGACACAACGATTGTCGCGACGCTCTCTGCCCCCATCTCTTCGTCCTTCAACTCATTCTCGCTGCTCTCGTGGCTAGCCACATCTTATCTGATCTCCAATGCCGCCTGCCAGCCCCTCAGTGGCCGATTGACTGATATTTATTCTCGACGCTGGGGACTTGTGTTCTCCAACATTTTCTTCGCCCTTGGCAACTTGATCTGCGGCCTAGCAAGAGCGCAATGGGTTATCATCCTTGGTCGCGTCGTGGCAGGTGTTGGAGGAGGCGGTCTTACCGCGATATCGACCTTTGTCACTTCTGACCTGATTCCTCTCCGGAAGCGAGGCATCTGGCAGGGCATTGGAAACATCTGTTACGGTGCTGGTATGGGACTTGGAGGCGTGTTTGGCGGGTGGATCAACGACACTCTGGGATGGAGATGGGCGTTTTTGCTCCAGGTTCCCTTCCTGGTCATCTCGTGCATTCTAGTTGCAATCAAAGTCGACATTCCTGTGAAAGAGTCTGAGACCGCGCGCATCAAACGCGTTGACTTCCTCGGCGCCATCACTCTTGTTCTAACACTGGTCACATTATTGCTCGGCCTCAACACCGGCGGAAATCAAGTGCCCTGGACCCACCCGTTGGTTCTGGCATCTTTGGTTTCCTCTGCTGTCTTCCTGGGTTTGTTCATCTACGTGGAAGCCATGGTTGCTTCAGAGCCTGTCATTCCCGTGCGCCTTCTGCTAGACCGCACCGTGGCAGCTGCTTGCTTGACCAATTGGTTCGGTACCATGGCTGTCTTTGGCCTCCTCTTTTACCTGCCGGTGTACTTCCAGGTGCAGGGACTTTCTGCGACTGCTGCCGGTGCGCGATTAATCCCGCAGGCGATTGGCACCTCGATTGGCTCTTTGGGGTCGGGCATCATAATGCGCGCTAGCGGTCGGTATGCATTCCTCAATTACGTTGCCATGGCTGTTCAGGTTCTCTCCGCTGGCCTCATCTGCACTTTGAATCTATACACGCCCGTGGGACTGCCGTTCCTCTATTTCTTCTTGGCCGGTGCTTCCTATGGTAGCATGCTAACCATCACCCTGGTGGCGCTCATCTCTTCTGTAGACCACCAGCATCATGCGGTTGTGACGTCTGCTTCGTATGCATTCCGCAGCACTGGCAGTACGATTGGTATTACCGTCGCTTCGGCTGTCTTCCAAAACACCCTGAAGCTTGGGCTTTGGTCTCGATTCGGTGAGCGCAAGGACGCCAAGGAGCTGATTGGACGGCTTCGAGATAGCTTGGACGAGATTTGGAAGATGCCTGCGGACTTGACCTCTGGGGTGCTTGACGCGTACATGAACGCCTTGCGGGCGGTATTTGTGACATTGTTAGGCGTGGCCATCCTTGGGGCATTGGCCAGTCTCGCCATGAGAGAGCAAAAGCTGCACAACAACCTGGCCCGAAGATAGAGTAAGCATTTGTTCGGGCATCGAAAAACGTTCGTGTATTGTTATATAGATCAGCATATATACAAAGCGCCTGGTGGTTGATCTACCTGGTTCAACTCCATCTTGTGCCACAGTCTCGGGTTGGCATTTCAACATTGCATTATCTGAACAACCCAACAGCAATCAATGCACAGGAACAAACCAATAGAAAAGCGGTAAACAAGTATTCGTGGAAGTTATACAAAGCTGAAGATGTACTAAGTGCATGTTGATCTTAGGCCTTGACCGCTTCTGCCCAACAACTCGCCAATCAATCGGAGCTCCTCCTGTACGGCCCCGTCTTTAACCGCCACAGACCCTCAAACTATCATTTTGGCGCTCTTTCATTGGCGGATCTCCCCCCTTCGAAAGATTCTCGGCATTTTTTCGCCGTGTAACTTCACTGTTCTTTCGGCCGCTCATTATATTCGCATGTGGCAAAGACGTGGCGACGCATCCAGACAACGCAGCGACCTCACCGCTCGAAACCAGTTGATCGCCGTTGCACAAAACAAAGCGCCAGTCTCGATTTCAATTTCTGAGTTGCATGATTGGGCCTGATCAGACCACCAGTCTGATAACTTATCTACACAGGAGTCCCCAATTGCACTTGTTTTATCGCCTCGACCTCGATTTTCTTTAATATTTGCGCCTACCTATACCTTTTCTGCGAGACTTTTTGCTATCCGACCGTCTTATCCTCATACAGTTCAGCCCATCTTACCGGTCACTTTGGCATGGCAGTTGGATTCCGGTCTAATATCTCACAAATCAAAAAGGGCAACACCGTCACAAAGGGGTCGTGGTCAAGTGATATGGAGGTAAATGGAGGATATAAGGAAACCGTGATTGGAAACAAAGCGGTGCAAAATGCGACATCATCCCAACCTCGGCGCCGCCGCTTACTTTTGTCGACGGATAGCGCTTTCGCCGACACCGTCCTCCCGTCCCTCGTTCAGAACCCATACATCGAGCTGCGACTGATCACAGACGAACCCTCCGCCTTGCTCACGGGCACCAACAAAATCCCGCACTACATGGATACGGTCGACAGCCAAACATTCGATAAGAAAACCGGCGCGCGGAAATGGCTCAAGGCGAAGACGGCGGAGCTGTGCGAATGGGCGGACATGCTCTTGGTTGCGCCTATCGATGCCGGAGCTTTGGGGGCGATGTTGGCCGGCTTGACGAATACCTTGACGTTGGCGCTCCTTCGTGGCTGGGTCTCCAAGAAACCTGTGATTCTCATACCGGGAATGACGGTGTCGGAATGGGACCATCCGATCAGCGCTCGGCAACTCGATGAAATCAGTCGTTTTTGGCCTTGGATTCGCACTGTCAAGCCTGTGCTCTGGAAGTCGAACGGGCCTGAAGATTTGACGATACTACCATGGGACGGGCTGAAGGAGTTACACCAAACACTGGAGTCAACGTTAAAGGTACCGCCGTGGGAAGCTACCCTGTCAACCAGAGCAATCACCCATGGCGCCACGGTCCCGGCTAAGACTGCATCGAAATCTACATCTGGAAATGCCACCAGCTCCACACCACAAACGAAACACACCGGCAATGCCGATTTCTTACCTCTGGAAATATGGCTTAACGTCTTTGAGGATCAACTGCGAGACTGGGAAACAGCGAAAGCCGTGGGCATCCCGACTCATCTCCCTGTCCCCCAAGAATGGCAGAGCCACCTACCCAAAATGTCCACGACAGCCACACTTGAATATACTATTTTGCGAGGATCTTTCGCTGCAATCAAAAAGCGCATTGATGCGCTGCCTCGCTGGAAACCTCTCTCCGACCTCGCTTGCCATCTCATTGTCAAATTCTCCCGCACTGACATCCTCTCCTATCTCACCGAAAATCACCTGGACCTCCTCTGGACAACCTCTCGACTCACAAACATTCCATACCGAGCATCCGCAATCTACGGCAACCCGAACGTACTTACATGGTGGCGCGATGCGCCCGCTCTCCCAAACAAAGAGTACATGGCCGACGCCATGGACGGCGCCTCCCGAGCCGGGTTCATCGACGTACTAGATTGGTGGCTCAACTCCGGGCTCCCGCTACGATACAGCGAGCGTGCCCTCGAAGCCGCCAGCGCCGAAGGTCGAGTCACCGTACTCGACTGGTGGAAAACCGCATCCATGAACGCCCCATCGTCCAACCCCTTGCCTCTGAAAGTCGGCAAATCCGTCCTACTCGCAGCACAATCGGGCCGCACCGCATCCCTAGCTTGGTGGGACGCATCAGGGATTCCATACAGCCACGCGGAGAACGTTGCCCGTATCGCGAGCACGCACGGCCATGTCCACGTGCTCGAGTTCTGGTATAAACTCAAAGGCCCGAAGATGATCTTTGATAACCAGGTGCTAGTGGGTCCAACGAAGAACGGTCACGACCACATTCTGCAGTGGTGGAAATCCTGCGGTCTACGTGTTGAATTCAAGACTTGTGACATTGAGGAAGCGCTTGAGGATGCTGATCCGAGCTCTGGCGCTGAGGGTCGTGTTCGGCGTTGGTGGGAGCGCAATGGGCTGAACCTGGGGGTTGGCACGAGCGAGTGGATGAGATCAAAGGTTCTGTGAGAATTCATTTTGCATCACTGCATAGCGGTTTGCGGTTTTTCCGTCTTTGGCGTCTTGACTCATCTTTCCTTTTCTGTTCACATGGTTGCGTTTTGTTGTTCTTTTTCGTGTCATTACTCCAGATGATGACGACCCACAATACCCATTTGAATATTCACAATGCTATCATTTTCATCGCGTGTTGGAGCTCCGATTTTGTTTGGAGGCTCTAATGGCAAATATCTTGTCTGCGTGGTTCAAATTGAATCTACATATCATTCCTTTCAGTTGGAGTGATGGAATAAAACCATTTTGCCACCCCTATGTACTATAAATATCGTTTTCAATCATGCTATCAATCAATAAGAGAAGTAAATACAACTATAGTATGAAAGACTGGTTCAGACTCGCTCTACATTCAGCCGTAGACACTCTAAGGCCTCGGGATGGTCCCGGGGCGGGCCTTGTACTTGCTGAGTCAAGGCCCAGCCCGCCGCTGTGGCTACAGGACTCCACCGGCAAATGGCAACCACCCAACAACCTTCAACCTGTGCAATTACCAATTCTACTGATGCTGGCACGCCGGGCCTTGCAACGCGCGCTGCGCGGTTCAAGCTCAAGAGCAATATCAACCTGTACACGACAGCTATCGCCAACTCATTGTAAAAACACCCCGTCAAATGGCATCAATGGCCTCCACAGCATTCCAAGAAAAAGACCGAGCTTCGCTCAAAAGATAAGATCGAATGGTCAATCACGAAATCTAATTACGGCTGCTATTCCAACCTTTGCCGTACCACCTCTCATGTTCATCGGACTCCTACTCGGTCTATGGACCTGGAAATGCTTTTGGATCATCATCATGCAGAACAAGCTCCTCTACCTCTCCTGGCTGCCTCCATTCACAAGATCTGAGGTCATTTCAGACTATGAGGCTGAATGCAGACCTGTGCGGTGGGAGGAGAAGCAGATTCGCAGTCTTGATGGAACTAAATTGGCCGTTTGTGAGGGTCACATCCCGGTTCCTCACAGAAATAATCAGTATGATTCAAACCCAGATGCTTTACAGCATAAAGGCGATGGGAAACCGATTCCAAAACGAAAAAAGTCCGTTGTGATTTGTTACTTCCAAGGCAATGGCGGATCGACCCCCATGCGATTGCCTATTCTCTCTCAGGTCTTGCGCGCAATTATGGAAACGTCAAATCCAACTTCATCTCCTATCTCTGGCGCCGAAGCTTCTCAATACACTATCGCTGCTCTATCATACCGCGGCTACTGGACATCATCTGGTCGCCCCACACAGTCCGGTATTGAGATGGATGCCCAGGCATTCTTGAATTGGGTTTCGGAAACATATGCATCCCCAGAAACAGATCTAGAGATTGTGATTTGGGGACACAGTCTGGGTGCGGCTGTTGCAACCTCAGCAGCATCTACCTACATTGCCCGCCAACATGAGTGGCAAATCTCCTCAAATACAAGCAGTGACAAGACCCTGGCCCCGATTTCCAGGATCATTTTGGAGGCTCCAACTTCCAGCATTAAAGACATGCTCATCAGCCTCTATCCTCAGAAATGGCTTCCATACAGGTATCTTTGGCCTTTCTCCTGGAATACCTGGGATATCAAGGCGAAGATGAAACAAATGGCCACATGGAGAGACCAATCTGGGTCTCAAATTTCCAACCCTGAAGCTACGGCATCAATACCTCGCTTGCTTCCACCTATCTTTCTTCTATCTGCCGAGAAAGATGAAGTAATTCCATCATACGTACCAGGCCAGCTAGAACAACATGCCAAGTCTCTCGGCTTGGAAATCGAAAGGAAAGATGTCCCCGGCGCCATGCATATAGAGGCACCACTCAAACTGGATGGTAGGAAAGCAATGGTGCAATTTATCCTCAACGGCATACCTGCGCCCAGGACATGACATGACGACCTCACGATAGATACCACATAGATGAATGAAATTATATAAATCGTACCTTACCTTACTCCTACTTCTCAACATTTACATGCTTATCGTCCGCGCCCTTCATCAACGCCTTGATCTTCCCAAACTCCCTAGCAGCCTCCGACTGCTCAAAAGCAGCATGATCCTGGACTGTGTTCCACCCACCGAAGAGAACAAACTCCTCATCCGCGCCCTCTTTGTCGATGCGCCACGCACCACAGGAAGAGAATGGAGCCGTGTATTTATTCAAATAAGACGCAGCAGCCTTGAAAGTAGAGTCGAATTCATCTTTCTTGCTTGCCTCGACAGAAAAACGGGTTATAGCGAGAACGGGTGCATCTAGTGGGATTTTGGATGCCAGATAGCTGCATCCGTTAGCGTATATTTCTTGACAAGACATCTCGAACCATGAAGTTATATCAATGTGAAGATTGAAAAGCTCACATCAACATCCAAGTGAAACATCCAGCTGACATCAACACTGCTCTCTAACCGCGCGAGAAGGTTCTGGTTCACTTCGGATGAAAGCCATTGGCCTTCGCCTGTGTGTTTCTCGACAGACTCCCACCCACCCAGTAGATAAAAGGAGTCTGGATCTTCGATCTGGCGGAGGTATGTGACAGGATAGCCTGAACATACTGTTTGTTTCTTCTGAGCTTATAGGAGATTAACCTTGGTAGACGATGAGGGGTCTTTCGCTTTTAGGCGGAGGAGGGCGAGTTCTGTCACCGGCATTTCGTCTTCTCGTTGAATTGGTGGTGTGTGTCTGGTTTGCACTCGATCATTGAGGGTTTGGTGTTGTTATATAGGTCTATCTAGTAAGCAGAGCCAGGGTGGGGACGCTTTGTAGGCAGCTGTTGGAGGCGTCATCTAGCTAACTCTCGGCCTTATTTGACTAATCATAAATATCTGATGCGTTTCATGCAAGGCTGCTGTTTGGTCCATCGCCGGTGGACGTCTCTGAATGTTGGGCTCTGAAGATACAAGTTAATCAGCCAAGACCAAGCCAGTA
This sequence comes from Penicillium italicum, assembly GCA_002116305.1. NCBI lineage: Eukaryota > Fungi > Ascomycota > Eurotiomycetes > Eurotiales > Aspergillaceae > Penicillium > Penicillium italicum. The sequence goes on along the minus strand of KZ108102.1, from coordinate 97,802 downwards.
TACATCCTTGCCCAGAATTTCAAAAAGGGTTCACGGAAATTGCTATGCAATCAATGTCCAATTGATTTAAGAATATGTACAGCCAAAAGGCTAGCGATCAAAATGGATGTTCACCTTTCAGCAACACGATAGCCAATGGCTTTGGGTATACCGATCAAGCACAAGACCAGACAATGTATGAGAGAAACCAAAACCGCAAAGCGCAAAGGGAAAGACCATCCGAACTTCAGCATTGTAATCACACAGATCAGACCTCTTTCCTGTAGGGACATTAATAACACAAGCTGTAATAGACAGGGATAATAACATACCAACTAAGTCCAGGTCTTTCAACGGCCGGGGTCTTAATAGCATTCCTGTCCCCAAAGGGATTGTCGTCATCATCCTCTTCTTCCGACTCACTCTCGCTGTCAAAGATTTGGCGTGTGTGTTGCGACGAAGATGCAACAGGCAGACTAACAGGACGATTCGGTCGAGGCGGCTTTGGGGGATTGATATTAAGCCCCGCAAGGCCGTCACTCACGTCTGTGTCGTGCAGTCCAAGTCCATGTCTTTGCTTCCAATTGCCTTCCAAAACGTCGTCCTCACTATCACTGTCATAGTCCACGCTCTTGTCCAGCACTTCGAATGCCATCAATGCATCCACCAGTTCCTCATTCGCGTGGATCAGCCCGCCCAGGAACTCTCCCGTTTCTATATACTGGATGTATCGAAGGATCGTATGACGAAGCTCCTTGCAGGTGTCGAACCGGTGACTGCATTCCGCATCCTCGCTTACTCGGTGTGTCTCTCGATTGACGTGTTTAAGGGCATTCAACAGGTTGGTGCTAGCAACAGAAGAGGCAGCAAGCGCTTGCAAGATCTCCGGGCGCTCCTTTTCAATATCAAACCTCTTGTAGCTGATTGATAGTTTCTTATCTTTCTTGACTTTCTTGGGCTTGGGCTTTTCTTTGGGGCTGGTCAACAAAGTTGATGGTCCGCTCCCCCCTGACACAGATACAACATGACCCATCGGAGGTTCGTTTGAATCCGAGCCCTCGCGGAGAACCTTGGCTTTTGCCTGCGTCGCAGGCTGCTTTCGCTTAGGGACTTGTTTGTATAGTGCCGTGACCTTCGCCATACCAGGGGTGTCCTTATAACTCGAGGCCCATTGTCCGAAAATCTGTTTACATTTCTGCTTCACGAGTGGATCCGAAACGGAATCAGTAGCTGCAATTCGCAGACGTTCGAGCAATGCTTCATCGGCGAAATCGCGCAAGAAGCGTTCTCCCGCATTTTGAACAAGGAAGTCGAGAATAGTAAGCGCACGCAGTTGTCGGTGGATGTTGCCGTATTTTCTGGACTGGTCAGACTGATTTTGAGCACTGTTAATATTCGCAGACTCACAGCTTCTTGCGGAGAGCCCGACTTGCTTCCATTGGCCCGCTGGCCTGGATGCGAACTACCTCCACTAGATCGACAATGCCACTCGAGTCTTCGACCTCATATTGTTCGCTCGTAAGGACCTCAATTTGTACGGTCACAGCCGAATACGGTTTCTATTGAAAGCCATATCAGTCGGTGCTAGAAGCGTGTACGATCTTCGCCGGTTACTCACGGAGGATTGGAACATTCTGGCCCAGTTAAAGGGATAGCCCTGTAAAACAGGGTATACTTGTTTTGAAGAGGGAAAGGTCTAGGGAATCAAAAATTTCGTCCCTAGTACCAAACAGCCCACTATCACCCCACGCAGCGATGTCGGTATATAATTGACCCCGCACGGCGTTGTTTACACAAGCGTTTTGCAGGAATTGAGTATGTACGTATGGGCAATCGGCGGTGATACAATACAAGGCGATGCGCTAGAAAAATGTCGGTAAGGAATCAACGGGGTGGAAGAAAACGTAGGGTTCAGGGAGCTTTCGCGATACCTTCACGTGGTGTTGGTGACGTCGGAGGCCCTAGGGGGTCTTGGCGCCCGTTAATCTGATAAGCGCAATGAAAAGTGGCACCTATGCAGAAGGAATAGGTAGCCAGTTCCCAGTTTGTTCAAAAAGGCGCCCCAAATTGCAAAATGGCCTTGTTACAGGGGAAGAGGAGTCCAAACAACGCTGAGACATTTAAGCTTATCGGATCCTCGTGACTATTCCGGCCCAAAGGGGATTAGGGCGGGGTCTAATGCCTAAGGCCAATTACATGAGAACGAGGCCATCCAAGCGCCGTTAACAAACTGGTAACAACCAATAAGACCTATAGAAAGCAAGAGTAGTCAAGCTTGGCTGCATTTCTTGCCAGTTGATCTCGAATGAAGCTTTCGTCTACTCACCGGACAGATCCATCCCCACGCTCCTATTTGTTCCGCGTACTGTCCCGCTTCGTGGTCTGCTCCACCCTTATTCTAGTCGTCAGCGTGGCTCTGCGATCTCGGGCTCGTCTTTCCCTCCTCCTCCCCCACCTCTCCTCCAACCAACCCACAATTATGTCTTACCAACAGGAACGTTACATCGCCGAATTGGCCGTCCAGCGGGCGTGCCTCCTTACACAAAAGGTCTTCTTCGAGAAGGCAAAGGGCACAGTCTCCAAGGATGACAAGTCCCCCGTCACCATTGGCGACTTCGGCGCTCAGGCCCTGATCATCTCGGCCATCCGCAAGAACTTCCCTAACGACGAGATCGTCGCCGAGGAGGAGGCTAGCACCCTGCGTGAGGACAAACATCTCAGTGCCGAGATCTGGCGCTTGGTCAAGGACATCAAGCTGGATGATACGGAGAGCGATAATATTCTGGGTGGCCCTCTCACCAGCGAGCAGAGCATGCTGGACATAATTGACAGCGGTAACAGTGCCGGTGGTCCCAAGGGCCGCATCTGGGCCCTCGATCCCATTGACGGCACCAAGGGCTTCCTCCGTGGCGGCCAGTACGCCGTGTGTCTCGGTCTGATGGTTGACGGTGACGTCAAGGTCGGTGCTATCGGTACTCCTAACCTCCCCGTCGATGATGCTGCCCCCATTGATGCCAGCACCGGTGCCCAGCAGTCCGCGACTGCCGGAAACGGTGTCTTGTTCTCCGCTATCCTGGGCGAGGGTGCTACCAGCCGTCCTCTGGCCAGTAGTACTCTTGCTGCCAGCAAGCCCATCTCCATGCGCCCCGTCGCTAAGATCTCCGACGCTGTCTTCTGTGAGGGCGTTGAGGCTGCTCACTCTGCCCAGGGCGACAACGCTGCCGTTGCTCAGCTTCTTGGCATCACCGCCCCCAGCGTTCGACTGGACTCGCAGGCCAAGTACTGTTCCATCGCCCGTGGTGCCGGTGACGTCTACCTGCGTCTCCCCGTCAAGAAGGACTACCAGGAGAAGATCTGGGATCACGCCGCTGGTGATTTGATTGTGCGCGAGGCTGGTGGCCAGGTGACCGACATCTACGGCAACCGCTTGGATTTCAGCAAGGGCAGGACCTTGGCTGTCAACAAGGGTGTCGTTGCTGCTCCCAAGGCCCACCAGGACCAGGTCATTGATGCCGTCAAGACCGTCCTGAAGCTGTAATTGATTTATGATTTTTAATTCCGTCGCCTCGTCCTCTGCACTTGAGCTCACGGGGAGCAGAATCAGTCGGAAGTAGATTTGTGATACCATCGCTTGTGAGAGGAATAAAAAATTACATGTGACGATAAGAGTACAAAACACGGAACCAGACAAAAATTGTCCCGCGTAGCTGAAAAGAAATGCGCCTCCAGACTATTTGATCTTCTTCGCCTTGAGCTTGATAGTCTCTCCGTTGACGAAGATACCCTTGCCCTTGTACGGCTCGGGACGTCTCCATTCTCTGATCTCGGCCGCGAATTGGGTCACAACCCGCTTGTCGACACCCTCCAATAGGATTCTGGTAGGCTGCGGTGTACTTGCAACAACGCCCTGGGGGATGCCCAGTTCAATTGGGTGGGAAAATCCGACCTTGAGGGAAACGAACTTTTGGCCGGGGAAGGCGGCTTGGACGGTGGTCGCCTTGTCCTCGATGGTGGCCCTGTAACCGACACCAACCATACTCAGGACACAGACATGGCCTTCGGAGACGCCGAGGATGTGATTCTGGAGGAGTGCGCGAATGGTTCCTAGATAGAAAAGCGAAGCGTTAGACAGCAATGACATGCCGCAGAGAAAAGACAGGAGAACATACCCCACATAGCACGCTGGTGAGGAACCGTCTGATCCAAGACTGACAAACTAGCCTTCTGTCCTGTCTCATCGGGGGTGATGGTGAGGAACGAGGGAATGTTCAGGCTCATCTCGCCTGTGAAATCCGAGTAGTCAGCAACCATTGGCCGGTGCACCTTTCAGCCATGCCACATTACCCTTGGGCCCCTTAATCTCAGCCATAAACTTGGGGACATCCTTTCCTCGTGTGCGGGTGAGAGTCACAGGGAGATCGATGAGCTTAAATGAAACCTCCGGGGGGATGGAGAGTGCGGCACCTCCGACTCGGGACTGCGCCGGGGATGTGGTCGAGAAGCATTGTGTGCGGGGGGAGAAGGCGGGTGCGAGGAAGATGGGTAGGGAGCCGCGCTGGAAAGGCTCTCGGAGAAGCTGGCGGGCGCAGCGTTGGGGTATGGAGCACGACATGGTGATTTGCGCGTGTTGGGTCGGACGCTGTGTTGCGGACTTTGGATTTTGTTGCAGATGGGTTGCCTTGAATGGGTTTAGCGTGCACGTGATCATCTATATCTGACCTGTTTTGTTTTCAACCTTGTTTTTCCTGAGGTTTTATTCCATTCATGGTTACTAAATTATGCTCTCGACTAAAGTGGTATAATCTTCGAGTCCGGTATATCAAAAAAATTACTTGGTGTTGTAGATTTCTCAGTGGATGCGTCTATTGCCAAAGGTTGTTGAAACCTGGCGCTTAAAGATCCAAACACCCGAATGCTACTCTCCTCCCACAGAGCCAAATGAAAGAAAACGACAAAATTGACTCAGGTCATCCAATTTTTCTCTATCAAAGCACATACGTGTCTTCGGACACCGCCATTCTTCGAGATGCAGAATCTCTAGCTAGACCTAACACAGATGAGGCTCTATAACCCGAACTTCACGGCCAACTCAGCATCAAGATTCAACCCGTTCCCAATGAACTCTTCCTAAATGCTCAGTCAGATTGTCCTTTCGATTAAAGGACATGGCGCATGAAGGACAATCGAACGAGCGTGGAGATACATGCTGCGTGTCGATATGACGCATCAACGCTGGTTTTCCAGAGAAGGCATTGCGGTATGTGCAGTCGTTCCAATGGCATTTGAAAGATTGTTGACGTGTTCTAATATGGAAAAAATGGTATCAGGTAAGTGTTAAAGCTTGATGATGAATCTCGAGGTTGCTTACTTCTGTTTCTGCTGTCGTCCTTGGTTACGACCAGAAGCTCTCTTTCCGTTGGCATGGCTATTACTGCTAGCTTTGACCAGAGATGTCCTCTGAGCAAACGAGGTAGATGCCGGTACATTGGTGCAAGCCATGTCATTCCTAGGGCCGAGATGGCCTGTCGCCCGGCCCTCGGGAGCCGTAGCTGCACCGTTATTCTCGATTAGTGATTGGTACCCGAAACGGTGGTTGAAGTGACATAGATCGGAACATGTTGAAGTAGAGGCAGAAGACACAGCAAAGCTCGGTGCAACGGATGGAGTAGGATACTGTATGTGATAGGTATATCGAAGGGGATCCGCGCATGCTATTGATGGGTCCGCCAGTATAGAGGCCGATGATTGACAGGCAAGAGGAGTGGATTGGAAATATTTGAAGTCCCTCGGAGTCAAGTCGTGACCATCTGGCTCTTGTGAATAATCAAAGTGGGCGTCGCAAGGAGGCGATGCCATACCAGAAGACTATGGTGTCTAACAAGACAAAAAATGACAAAAGGATAGGCTAATCAAGCAATGTGTCGAGAAAATTGAAATGCGAAGGCTTTTTGGAGAGAGGGAAGTATTTAAATAACAATCTTAAGCTCAGGTGTAGTGAGATTCACCACCTAGTTACTCAATCCATATACATACTACTCATAGCGTCTGGAGAAAAAGAGGGAAAAAGAGAATCCATCTAGACCGGCGTCGAAATGTACATCTCCCTCTTTCCTCGACGCGGCGGAATCGAGACCGGCTTCGAACAACAGAAGGAAAAAGGAATATAAAGATATGAAAAATAAAATAAAGATAAAATAAAGATAAAATAAAGATAAAATAAAGATCAAATAAAGATCAAATAAAGATCAAATAAAGATAAAATAAAGATAAAATAAAGATCAAATAAAGATAAAATAAAAAAACCCACCTGGAATCACCATACATAGCTACAAATGCCTGATATTTCGGGTTTATGCCTGATTATGCCTGATTGTGCCTGATTGTGCCTGAATATGCCTGAATTCTGTCTTATTTCAGACTGGCAGAAATTAAAATACCTGAATTACTATGATATAGGGCTTAATAAACAAAGTATCCAAGTCCAACCTTAAAGAATAAAGCTATTCCTACTATATAACTCCCCGTATACACCCCTTCCTAGGCGTTAAAGCTATTAAGGCCTAGTAAGTCTCTCTGTTAAGAAATCGAAGCTATTCTCGCTAAAGAAATCCTAGAATACCCTTTTCTTTATAAGGTAGGAATATCGTACGGTCGGGGTCGGTTTTAAACGCCGGAGAAACTAATGATTTATAGGGTAAAGCGTTAACACCCTAATTCTGCCAGTTAAATATCCACCAATCAAGAACACTAAGGGGCAAAGGGCGGTATTACAAATTTAGTAGGCGGTAGCAGAAGAAGGGGAGTCACTATATGTAGGAATGGCTTCAATTTACAGTACATAGTATAGAGCGGTATCGTAAGCGGTCTGTGATTCAGGCACATTCAGGCATCAACCCTGAAAAATCAGGCATTTGACCTTTGGCCGTCCCCCTGGCCTTCCAGGGTGTGCCCATGGTCAATGCTCACGTTGGTCCAACCAGTTTTTCAATACAAGGCCTCTGTTTAGTATTGAAATATTAGGTATGTTTGATTAGGTCATCCCGTTTTAGTATGAAATATGTGGTATCTATGTAAACGGAATTCCAGGGGTTACATTCTTAGTATATACTAGTTATTTACTACTTTATTACTGATAAACAACTCCATAAGTGCGGAGGTCATTAGTCGACGTGGTAGGAGTCTATATAGGAGGTTAGTACTAGTATTTTACTAGTTTTTTAATAAAGAAATAAAAGAAATATCAAAGAAACTCACATCCTTCAGGCAGCTATCGTAGCGATAAAAGCGCTTACCTAAAAACAGATCAACTTCTCTATACGCCTATTCTCCCTTAGTTTCTACTTATTTTACTAGTAGATAACTAGTATACTTACGTTAGGGGCGTTCAGTTCGGGGAGCTCGAGGTTAGCTTTCGATTTCTAGGCGTAGTACTATTAGTATATAGTTAGCAGTCTATAGGTAAACAACTATTAGTTTTATCTCAAATCTACCTCATTTTCATCCTTTTAAGGGCTGTTTCGTCTTATCTTCATAGGGTAATACTCATATGCATCGAATACTTCACTATATTGACGGTTATGTAAGCAAGAAAAGTAGTATGGTACTGGTAAGAGAGAAGTGGGTGGTTGTCGGTAAGTGGTAAGGTAATGAAATGGCTAAGGCACACACGAAGTCTTGGTGTATGCCTAAGGCATCGCATCACCCTGGAAGGCCAGGGGGGCCCCCCTGGTGTGTAGTCACCTCTGCCCCTTCGCAGCTAGGGTACTCCGTAGGTAGCGGTTGTTCGATTGGTTGACTACAAGTTGCATATCTAACGCTAGTCATATCAGGGTTAGGGGTTATGCCCAGGTGAATTCCGGGATCATCAGAAGGCCGCGCTGACCTTTGGACTTCTCTAAAATCTCTTCACTTCAGTTCACTGAGTTACAGGTCGTTAAGTCAGATCTCGATCTGGCAGTCCCAGTCAGGTACATCAGGACCCTGGCCTGTTGGGCAGAAAGAGTCCTTGAGTTCTAGGCCAATCTTTATTTCTCTGCGTCTTGCACTATCACAAAGATTCTTCTTTCATCAATAGGTTTATTCTCAACCAACAAATATATCATGTGGTAGGACCTGCCTATGTGGAAATTACCCTGAAGAGTGCGTCGAGGGGACCCAGAATCCAGCGGCACTTAGTTTCGTGTATCATTTCACTGGAAATTTATCTGAAAATATTCATAGGTACATAGTCGCAAGCATTCAAATCCCTATTCAGAAAATATACACCTACTTTGTCAAAATTCTATGTGAAAGCCACACTCCTTTTGAGGTCATGTCCGGGGAATATCTTAGCTTCATGTAGATCCCGTGCGTCCGCTTCCTACCTCGCGGTCTTACTCCTTGTCATGTACTGACAACCCGCATTGGACTTTGAAGAAAAGAAAATCAAAACCCTCGAGTCAAATAACCGACTGAATGCCGAGAAGAAACAGGAAAAAAAGTAAAGCCAGAGCTGAGCTTGACCCAAACAACTTGGATGTGAAATCTTACTTTCGAAGTCACCCTTCATCTATTACTTTCCATCTAGTACCATCCTCCCCACGTACCGTCTTATACCCACTCATCCCAGAAAATATACACAAGTGATCAAGAACCAGGGCCTGTCCAAAGCCACTCTCGTACACTAGCCTAGCTAGACCATTCATTATGCGGGCAACCAATAGCTTTCAGGCGCTTTCATATGTTTTCTTGACACTTGCACAGCTGAGCCGGGCGAGTGTCTCCCAACACAGTAAGGCATTCAGATACGTCTCGAGTCATTCTGCTAACACAAGAAGATGTCCCAGCTGTTGCCCCTAAACCACCAGACATCGACGCGATCTCTTTCCTCAGTTCCCGAGCACAAGATCAAGATGGCATCTTCAACGAAGCTGTCAAGATTCTGGACTCGATGAAATCTTCACCCTCGTGCAATCGGCTAGCAGCAACAAAGCTAGTGAACTCATGTCAAACATTCAGCGATGGCAAAGACAGCGCGCAGACGGATTCCCCAGAAACGCTCGACCTTCTTCGATCTGTCTATGCCGCACGGCTGGCATTGTGTGAGATCGACGGTACCGGCACCCCAATGCCTCCCTCATGCCTTCCCGTCACCGTCTCGCCGCCTCCACAGAAGAACCGATTCGGCTTTATGAGTCGGCACAGAGGCTCTGACCATGCCTCGGATGAAGTCCCGAAAGAATTGTTGGAGCAATGTCTCAGGACACTTGAGTCGCGACCCCAGTGGTGGACTTCTTACAGTAACAGCCGACAGAACGCTCTTGTGATCTGCCATGCTTCGCGAATGGAGACGGAAAGAGAGGAGCTCATTGACCTGCATCGATCCATAGCCAAAAGCAGTCTCAAGCTCAACAATGGGCTGCAAGAGGCCTTGCAGAATGCCACTGCACAGTCTGCGCAGCAGTACTCATTCATGCAAGCTGTTCGGTCTATGCAAGAGAAGATCATGACCGATATGGAAGCGACAGACTCTGTGTTCAAACGAACATTTGGGAAATTTCTTCGAGAAATCGAAGCCGGAATCTGGTCTCTTCAAGATTCCATATCTGTGGCTGTGACAACTGCACGGACTGGAACTGGAGTCCTCGAAAAGGTAAATTTTGAACAAGCCAATTAGTGTAGAAACATTTGCTGACGTTCAACTAGGACATCCGGAACGTATCGACCCAGGTGGAAGCACTTCAACAGGCTCTACAGAACGCACATCAAGACGCAATCGCTAGAAGCCAAGAGACGTTCCTAGCCCAAAAAACCAATGCTGTTGCTCAGAGAGATCTCGCATCTTCTTTGCACCTGTCGCTCGAGTCGCTTCTTGACTCAGATATGGACCGAGTGTACCGAGGCATGCAGAGGTTTGACGCTGCTATGGTGCGCCAAATATGAATTTACCTATTGGCATATACTATGGGACTAACCTTTTGCCCCTTTCTGTAGGAATGGTTAACCAGTCGAATGAACATGATTCTTGAGCAAGAAACCAGAATGACAGAGGTACGAGTACATCTCCACACATCGAATTTCTCACTGATTTTTAAAGCGACTTCAAAACATGGAAATCTTCATCCACCAATCCGAATCGAAAGCAAGCGAGCTACAAAAAGCCCAAGATCAACAAACAGAGGCACTTTCTGCACAATCGCGGGCCCAGGAGGCCATTAAATTTGACGCGCAAGTGTCGCAAGCTTTGCTGGCCAAAACTAGCGTTGCCGCTGCCAATTTGCAATCTGTTATCGACGATGCAGCGTTCAAGTTCAAGCATGTCCCGGGTTTCGGTATCGGAGGATCCTCCGCATGGTCTCTCTGTGCCGTCCTGCTCATCGTCATCGCCGCCCAGAACCTTAAGATTGCAATCTCCTTATTTTTTCTTATATTGGGTACGTGTGCTCTTCAAGATCAAGACTGATTGGTGCTAATATGTTGTGCATTAGGGCATTCTATTGCCCTGGCCATCTTCAAATTCTTTTAGTTATACATACCCTGCGCAGTGAATTCCAGATCAAATACCATTGATACCCCGGCGTTATCTTCGTTATTTTCTTTTTCTATTTTCTTTTTCTTCTATCTTTGCCATTTATGCTTGCATCACTTATGCTTGGAATTCAGTCGTTTCATCTAGATCTATAGCAATCGAACAATCCAGTCTTTCCAACAGTCTTTCTACCGTTGAACTAGATGAAGAAGCCACGTATCTTCCATTTCTGCTAATGATATGAAACCAAACATAGACATTGTTTCATAAATAAAACCAAAGTGCAAAGTAGCGCCAGCACAGCCACAATAACTGGATCCAGAGCCAAGATTAGCTGCGGGATATGACCCATTTATGTTGCTATCAACCAATTAAGAACCTTTCTCTGCACGTTGGAAATGACATACGAGAAGTTAATTTCTCCCATAAAAAGCAAAGACGGAAAGTCTGCAGCATCGATGGGGGCAGTCACGTGGGAGTAAGTAGATTGACTGCACGCTTCTCCTCCTTTTCGTTCGCAACACGTTCCTCGTCAGGTCTTGATTCGCATTTATTAAATCCCCCTTTGCTCCAATCTCAAACTCGTTGATCAAAATGCCTGGAGTTCGTGAGTGATCCTAACCCATCTCATATACTCCCGACCCAACATTTGGCGTCCCTCGGAACCCGAAGTACACCGCGCTAACATTTTCCCCAGCACCCGACGCTCTTAATCAGGTCAAGAAGGGCTTCAAGCGGTTCTTCAGTCTTCGCAAGAAGGCTGCTAAGAAGACACCCGAGCAGAAGACTGAACCTGCCCCTGCTACAACTGCTGCGACTGCTGCTGCACCCGTCGCTGCCGCGGCAGCCAGTGAGACCCCTGCCGCAAAACCCACCGCCCCCGCTGCAACCCCGGATTCTGCCCCAGGTATGACACTTTCTTACCAATTTAATATCTACTTCGTCGTCCTTTTGCACCCCGACTGACTTATTGATCTAATGTAGATGCAGCTAAGGTGTCTGAGGCAAAGGACGCGAGCACTGAGGAACCTGTCAAGATGACGGCTACCGCCGGCCCAATTGACACCCATTACGAGCCTGAGCCTGCCGCTGCTGCGCCTACACCTGCTGAGGCCCCGGTTGCTGAGGCCGAGGAGCCTGCTACTAAGACCGAGGCCCCGGTTGCTTCCACTGAACCTGCTGTGCAGTCTGAGACGCCTGTCGCTAAGCCCGAGGCCCCTGCTCCCGAGGAACCCGCCACTAAGGTCGAAGAGTCGGCTGCTAAGCCCGATGCTACTGCTGCTGCGCTTGAGCAAGCTGCCGTCAAGACCGGTAAGTCGTCGATTGTCTCAACGAGGTAGAGGATAATGCTAATCCTTGACGCTAGATGCGCCTGCTAAGTAGAAGTGTGAATACCCACTCGAATGGCGAGAATAGTCCCTTCTTTTTTGCGAGTCTGATCTAAGTTGCGAGTGCTTTTTTCCGGCTCCCTATTTTGTTCCATACCCTCAGCGTTGTATATTAATCATATTCAGTTTCACGAAGCTATGCATTGCATGCTTTTGTTTTCCATGTCGGCCTCGATCAGACCTCTCAATATCATGCAAAGCTCTACTCGTCCACTCCAGAATTAAAACTCCCCGCTTCAATTCGATATACCATGCTATTATTGCTAACGGCAAAGGGAAAAAAAAACAACACTGCCACGGGTATCACATTAAGAAATCTATCCTGATGCTAGATAGTTTCATTCCTCCCCGCCCGAGGAATGATCATCACCATCAGCCATAGCGATATCTTCAACACTAACACCCGCCGCCGCGGCCTTCTGCTCTCTCGCCTTTTGTCTGCGCTTGAGCTTCCTATCACGGTTCTTCCGAGTCCGCTTCTCTGCTTCATTTTCCTTGGCAGCCTGTGCGGCCGCAACCTTCTTCCGCAATTGCACTCGTCGCTTCTTGCCTGGCTTCTTGCGTGTAAGTGGGCTCTTCGAGACAGGTGCGCCCTCTACCACGTAGACAGGAAGACTGTTGGCGGGCCGTGGCATTTTGGTCTGATGTCGCTTAAGATGAATGACTCTCCAGGGGAGGTGACAACCGGGCTAGAAATTAAGTTAGGGGGTATGAAAACTAGCCAAATGTGTACCCATTCACTTACCCAGACTAGCGAGTTGGCCCATGTCAGCATGTGCTGCCCGCTAACGGCCATATCCTCGAATTGTTTCTTCTTCTCCGCCATCCGGATCTCGTCTTCGGCGGTAGGTACTCCGCTCCTTGTGCCCTGGAGAGAAGGTGTAGAGAAGTAGTAATCCCATCCCCGGGAGGCTTTCACAAATCGTCCCTCGGTGCCAGCGCCAGATCCCGGTGTAGGCGAATGTAGCCGAATCCTCAATTTTTGGGTAGTCGGGACCTCTGTGCTCTTCTCATCTGCGTCTTTTCCTGGCTGCTTGCTGGTCTCTTCCGCTGATTTGGTGGGGGCGCTGAACAACCGGAACTCGAATTCTTGTTCTTCGTCCTCGTCCTCCGCAGGCTGTGAGGGACCATTGTCTTGGCTGGTTGTCTCCTGTGCAGCATCCAATTGATCGAGATTGAGCAACTTTCCTAGACGGGCGTATGCATCCTGGGCGGCAGCGTCATCTGGTGCTGGTGATGGCGAGCGAGATGATGCTGGCGAACGCATCTCATCGCGGCGGACGCTGTACAAGCCGGATTAGTTGCCGGGTACATTGAGAAAAACCTAGGTGAATTGCTTGTTCACATACCGCTTGGCATTTGGTAGATCAAACATTGTGTGGTGTGTCGGGGAGAGTCTTAAGACCAAAATGTCAAAATCAAGAAAAACGGCGTTTCCACGCCGCTCTGCGGCCTGATGACATGGCACGGACCCGCCCAGCCTCAACTTCCGACCTCGAAGAAGTCCTTTTGTCTACATTGTGACTCTCTACTGCGTTATTTGTTTCGTTCCATATTCTCTGTTTTCTGCATATTCTACACTCCTTACCTTCTGATAATATTCTCACCTCCTTCAAAGGGTACCTGCACTTCAACTATTGGGGTGATTAATACCTCGTGCCCATCGCATAGCGCAAACGTGCAGCCAATAACATCCCTACTTCTGAACCCCCCGATACCGATCCTAATAAATGGGTATCTGTGCCTCCTGCCTCGGCGGGAATCGCCACGAGTCTCCTGAGGTGAGTCCCGAGTCTGGAGCTGGTTTCCTGGTCGCCACGTTCAGCACGCATTTACCTCGGTCTAATGCGCGATGCGTGGGGTGCTTGTCGCGAAATGCTGTTGGCTAACATTTCTTCCTTCAAGCCTGAGTCTGCACGTCTACTCGACGAGGACCCTTATCAAGCTGGGTATGGCTACGGAGCACTCAACCATGCTCATCAGGCTAGCCAGCCGGATTCGGAATATGTGAGACGTGAAAGGGAGGCGCTGGAATCAATTTGCCAGCGGACATCTGAGTAAGTACACAATACCTAGTTGTCTTTTGTTATAACAGATGGCAAATTAGCCTTGGCTTGGGTGGGAAATGGAATTCATGCTAATCACATCTCTTAGCTCCGTCATCGACATCTGGTCTATCCAACCACAACCACACCTTCGACCCCAAGCAACTCTCCATACCCCTATTTCTGCATCTCCCGTTCCATCACAAAGAACAGACTCAACAACGCTTCTTACCTCTACTCATCGCACATCACCGCCAAGCCGTCCCACCTCCGGCGCATCGGGCACCGTACCAAAACACTGGGGTGAAGTTGTCGTGAACCCGAACAAGAAACGGTCGCGTGCCGATATCAAAACGGATGCTAAAGCCAGCCATGATGTGTTTGGAGTTCTCAACGTCACTTAAGATACGGTGTTTGGGACATGCATCACTGCACATTGGCGCTGCACATTGACGATGAGATGTACACGACAAATGAGGGTGCGGGCTGTGAGGATAAAGTTCAAGGGGGTGCAGATAAAGGGTACTGGAAGACCCGTTTCAATATTTTCTCGTGCTGCGCTGTTATTTGAGGGATTTTTGTTCCTTGCATTGTTCGCAGGTCGACTGTTTTTCGCACATACATAGCCATTCATTTTCCCTCTCTTCATGGTCTGATAATACCCAATGGCGCAGACTTTTTTTTTTGTTACCGGATTATTTTTTCTTCATCCCATGTTGGTTTCTTTTCTGTTGATGTGTTTTGTTAATTCCAGAGTTTGTTTCTTTGTCTTCATATCAGCTTGTCGGTTGTGCACTGCTTGTATATGTAGTTTTTTTTTTCGAGTGCCGGACTTCATCCTTTAATTTTGCATAGACACAATTTGAATATCATTATCCAGTTAGTTGCTGTAAATCGGGAGAATGTGTGGATGTAGGCGCTGAAAGTGCTAATCCTTCTAGGGGAGGCATATATCGTAGTCGAGCCAACCCATTTATAAATTCAGCTTTTGATAGGATAGTTTCTATAAATCTAGATCGAGCTCAATATACAGTTAAACTATGATGGGAAGAAAAATAAAGATGAATATCACTCCCTGTACCTATGAGAGATTCGGCATCAATTGTTCAAACCATGACTCCGCCGATAATCATCTCAAGTGCCTCTTGGGTGGACCGAGATAAATAACAATAGGAAGAAGAAGAAAAGAAACAAACTTGATGATTGACAGGATAAAAAATGGATACATAACAACTCCCCTATGACAGAAAAAAAGAAAACGCCCGCTGATGCCCAGTGCCAGGGATGGACATAGAAGAGAGTAGGTTGATGCAATATGTTCGTGCCGGGTTGATCCTAAACCTGACGGAAAGGCTCGGGCTACAGGCCATCAAACATCGTCCATCGTACCCGCAGGCTCTTCGCCATCAGACTCGTAGCTCCCCGCCGAGCTTAGCTCATCTTCAGACTCGGTCTCCTCGCCTGCTTCATCCACAGCCTCTTTGCTAGCGTATTTGGCAACATATTCTGGTAGTGGGGTTTTAGTATCACACATATCGCATATTAGCAAACATAGAACTTTAACACACCTTTCACCTTTGCCTCATACGCCTTGGGTTCTCTCATCATCAGTGCGGCTGCCTCTCCGTTGAGAGGATCCGAAGGGTTAGGATAACGGAGGAGTTGGGGAAGGAACACCTCGAATATGTTGAGCATGTCGTACATGGGCGACCACGTTTGGTTGATCACGTCAAGGCAGACCGAGCCGGACCTAGGGCAGAAAAATCGCATTAACCTCTGATTTTTGTTTCCACGCATGTCGGACCACCCTTAACTCACAGCTCGTCGATATTTGGGTGGAAGATTCTGTTGACGAATCCGATACTCGGGCTTTTGTATGGGTACTGATCAGGCAATTCGACATGTATTTTCCAGAGGCCTCCGGTGAATGGTGCTAGAAAGTTTAGCATGATGTAATACCATTTGATTATAATTGAGACATACTCTCTTCCGGGCCCTTGAAACGAACATAGAATTCTTGCCTATTAGTAGTAATCAGTATTGGAGAGCTTCAATTGGCGAGTTGTGGGGTGTATAAAGTACATACACTAGATTTCCGGGGTTAGCGTATAGATCCATAACTGTCAGAGGGTCAGAGGGCCAGAACTTACTGTTATCATTGACCAGAGTCACCTCGTAGTCACTCATGAGCCTATATAAACTGTCAGAATCTTTCCCGGCAACCAAGTATGCTCGCCAGGGCTGATCAAAAAGGTCGGGAAAGCGGCGGCCAAATTGAAAGGGTAGGGGATTGTCAGTCGTACATCCTAGCCAAAGGTTAGTGCCGTGTATTTTGAATGTTGCTGGACTTGCGGAGCATACTTCATGACCTGTACAGTTAACAAAAAAACGTTGTTAGCATCTCCGGCGACTCTAGGGGCCTATCGGACTATCCGCAACGTCACTCACATCTGTCTCGATTCTGCGCTTCGGGCTACTCATGTTGGCGGTTTGAATAGCGATGGATGATTTTGGATCTCGGAGATATTGTCGGCGGTGGGCTCTTACAGAGAAAGCAGACCCAGCAGCGTTAAATGTCGTGCTTCACTACCAGATATCCCCGGAGTCGGAGCGGGGAAGTAACGGGCGGGGCAGACGATAGACTTTGAAATAGATGTTGAGTGATAAAAGGTTTAGTGTGTAAAGGGAAGCAATGTGACGAGAACCACAAATATCAGAAAAGGCTTCACTTCCGGATCTGAGACTAAAGGAAGAGAGGGGAATGAGGTTTTGGATCAATGATCCATTAGATCGGGCATGATGAGTCGATGAGTCAGCGCCCTGCCAAGCCCGCGATGACGATGACTGGGATAGGTGGACCCATGCCTTGTCTGATCTGCTTGCTATATCGTACAACTTTAGAAGAATCTCCGTTCATTTCACCATCATATTGTTGCCAGGATAGACCTCTATATGTATGGTGCGCATCAGCCAGTTACGAACACCATTGGCATTTAGCTATACGCCGGTGAATTGCTAATTCTCACGGCTGTTTTACCTACTTGAATCCTGATGGTATCTCAGAAATGAATGTACAACAAGTAAGAGGCCTATTTTCTACAGTGAAAATGCTGTGGGTCAAATCATCTACGGCCCGTCTTGCAATAATAGTATACACCCCCAACGTAGAGGCACCACAGCTACCATTAAGAGGCTAGGTTTATCCAGGCAGTTGAGTCCCTTTTTCTTTTATCGTAATGCCCAGATCTAATAAATTGTTCCATCAGAAGGTTTACATTAAACAAAAATGGACAATGACCTGTTGCCCTTCAGTTAGGTTAGACCGGGTCACGTGCTGCCACGTGACAGCTGGCCTCATAGGAGCGCGGGGGAGTACGTAGGAGATCAATAACTAAACTACTACTTTTATTTTATGTATACCCAAGAGAGACCAAAAAAAGCCTCCAAAAAAAGTCCCCAAAGAAGTTCACCGTGTTGAACTATAAACTACACTAGGCTGGTGCCTCCCTTTCCATCACTTCTTATATAGTTCGTTTCGCACGAGCACGTGGGCCAACGCCGCTGGATTCGATCTACTAAATCGAATATAGATGCTCAATGCCGAGCAGGATAGAGACTGACTGAAATTGCAGTGATATGAGAATCTGGCCAGAGAGACCGGGAACCAAATCAGAGGTTCTACACTAGATACTCGGTCAAAATTCCGTACCAAAGCGGTGTTGAGAAGAAACAATCTTACCTATAGAGAGGCCGTCCTCCTTAACTTCGGCGTTATAACCTACCAACTCAACAAAGATACCTAAGAGCGGTGAAAAGCCATTTAAGGAGTACTACATCATTAGCTTACATATATATAGATAGCATTTCCAGGGAACGTTCACCAAAAGTTCCTCTATTAAAGTCCTTAGCCAACGGATTAACGAGGTAGCTATGGACAGATGGAGGGATGCGTACTATAAGGGCCAAGATCTCGTTACTATGCGTTAAGCTCGAGGTCACATCCTTGACCTGTGCGACGAGTGGATCGGTGCGACCAACCCCACTCTCTGGATTCCCTAGTCGGTGAGTAGGTAGAACCCGATGTTGATATTAGTTTAGCTGTATTTTTAGATATCTCAGAGAATCGATAGAACAGTGTCAGTTGCAACTATAAGCCGCATCGAAAGAGTCAATATATGCCGCAAATGGCCAGGCCACGAAAGAGCGGTCTAGGAGAGGGGACGGTAAAGATGGAGATCCCGGGGAGTAGAGTGTTGTTCGCTCAGCCAACTGCGCCCTTGTGTACCGTGCAGTGACGAGCCGCGCATGATGTTGATGCTTGGTTTTACGAGGAGGAAGTGATTGGGTGAAAAAGTGGCAATAGTGGGTCTGTTGCCTAAGGATGCCTGGACGCTAACGCTAAGTGGATATCAACCCTATGAACCTAACAATAGGCCTTTCTATTTGAACATTGGTTCCCTCCTTCTCTCCTGATTTTGCAAATTGAGATACCATCTCAACGCTTCTACATTTGCACAATCGATACCATGACTTCCTTGCCCTCCCTCCCTGTCAAGCACAATGATTTCGTGAAGTATATCAACTCCAACCCGGAGACGTCTATGGCCGACTTGGTTCAACCATATAACGAGTACGATGCTGTTTTGCGCAAGAAATTTGCCCAAGAGCCATCTCATCCGTCAATTCAAGATAACTACGTCAACATTGTGCCGCTGTTCGACCAGACTGGTTCCGCGGATCTTTCCATTCGAGCTAGAGACCTTGTCTCGGAAACACCGGAGCAAACAGAGAAGTATCTTTTGCCCTTGAGTGCAAAAGACCGGAAACCACACGGTTCCGTGGCGGTTGTAACTTCTTTAAAAGAGTTCCAGAACAACTTTGCACTCTTCACAGAGGGCTCATTGAGTGACATTGACTGGTCCAACGTGGTCGCTGCTGGTAGCGCTGTTGTGACCTCGCTTTTGCCCGTGCCTGAACGATATCGCAACTCAAAGCGTGGCCTCCGCAAATACTATCATGAAGAGTTTGCTCCGGCGTCAGATGTGGATCTCTTCTTGTATGGTCTGAACGAGGAGCAAGCTCTCGGGAAGATCATGCACATCGAGGATAAGATCAAGAACACTATCCTCTATGAAACTACAACCATCCGGACCAAGAATACAATAACCATTGCTTCTCAATATCCGAATCGCCATGTGCAAATCGTGCTTCGCATCTACCGCTCAGTTGCTGAGATTCTCACCGGCTTTGACGTTGATGTTTCGTGCGCGGCTTATGATGGTCGCCAAGTCTACACATCGCCACGTGCAATCGCTGCATACATCACGCAAGCGAATCAGATCGATCTAACAAGACGATCACCGTCATATGAGAACCGTCTCTCCAAGTATTCACACAGAGGATTTGAGGTTTTCTGGCCTGCTCTTGACAGATCGAAGATTGACCCGGTGGGAATTGAACATGTTGACCAGAAGGATAAAATTCAAGGGAAACTAATTTTTGCGATAGACTATCTTCGAGAGAAGCTTTACCAGAACTGAAGGACTTGCACGACTTCTGGTGTTGGAGAAGCTTCCTCGGTCTCAAGACCGGGACAACTATCTCCAGAAGAGGCGTGAAGAACGAGGTCGTCGTCCTCTGAATTTGTACCTGCAACGTCGTCAGAGAAAAACATTGTATGGTAATCTCAAGGACGACTGGGAAGACGAGGTACCTGAATGGCAAGAGCAGGACCAAGTGTCCGATTACCATACTTTTGTTCGTACCTTCACTGCAAGTGACTTGCTGCCCTTTTTACTTTTGCTGACCCTATAATAGACTATTCCTTACGGTCGGCGGTTCAACGCGAGGAGTATTGAGAAACTACTTTATGCCAAGGACCTGCTGCTGAACGCCCAATGGAATCAGTCCAAGAACCGCGCAGTATATCTTCATCGTCATCCAGCATTCTTCGGCGAAGCAGAACATGTCATTGGAGACTGCTGTGGCTTCTGCCCCAAGCCTGTTACCGAGGAGGAAATCAAGGTCGCTCACGAAGATGCCAAAATTTATATTTCTGGTCAAATTAGTTTCATCAGAGATGATCCTGGTCGCCAGGAAATTGGAAGTTTCAATCCGATCACTGAGACTGATTGGACTGGTGAGTGAATTGTCTGACACGTTTCTTTATGTTGAGTTATGCATTAATACGAACATGATAGAAATGGCTTACGTCGGCCACACCGAGAGACTTTGCCAGGCGATCGCGGCAAACGATGTTGACGCCGTTAAAGCTTTCCTTGCAGACGAGGGTACCAACCCGAACCGCCGTGACTACACTGGGCGAACACCACTCCAACTCGCGTGCATGTGCTCGACTCCTGAAGTCGTCCAATGCCTTGTTGACGGCGGCGCTCGCATGATTCCCCGTATGGCTGATGGAAAGACCGCGCTCCATCTTGCCGCCGCCCGGGGACACGTCGAGATCATTCGAATTCTACTTACAAAGAGCAATGGGAATGAAGAAGAAGAAACTCAGAAACAGAATTCTCTGAAAAATAATGACAAGTCAAAGGTACCACCTACTACAGAGGAGGATGAAGATGTCGATCTGGTTGACCAGGATGATGCCATGTCCCACACCTCTGCCTCTTACGTCAAGGTTGAAGGCGAGAAGAAGGAGGATTTGACGACGTGCGACACGCTCGATGAGAACAACCTCGAGCCAGATGTCTCCGACATCAATGTCGTTGCCTGGGACAGCCGAACTGCTCCTTTGCATCTAGCTATTCTTCATGGTCACACCGAGGCCGTGAAAGAGCTTGTAACGTCCTTTGGTGCCGATGCCTTGATGCCGATCAAGATTATGAACGAAGACTACAGAACACCCGAGGACGCAGTACTAAACCTAGTTCTCGTCCATGCCCTCCCATTAGAGAAAGCAAAGGAGATGTCGCAAACCCTTCTCGACCTCGGTGCCTCACCAGCCCAAGCAGACCTCAAGCAGAAGACACCGCTTCACTACCTTGCTCACTCCAACAAGATTGATATTCTTGACATCTATTTGCATCATAACGAGCCGGCAGTAAAGCGCGCAATCAATCACTTAGCGGTTCAACACTGCTCCTGGACACCGGAAATATCCTCGGCTTTGATGGCCGCACTCGCTGCAAAGAGCGCACCTGCGGCAGCCAAGCTGTTGAATGCAGGCTCACACCCGGAGATTGACCTCGGCGAGCGTGTGAAGGCTATTGCCGCAACTAGAGATGGCAATACTTTCAACGGTGATATTGAAGAAGACGCAAAGCACAGTGTGAAGCAGCCAATATTGCTGGCTGTTGAGAATGACCTTCCTTTGGTCGCCATTGATCTTCTTCATCGCGGGGTGAACCCTAACGCCGAAATCCAGGAGAGATTTAAAAATATGGGTCGAACGGTGTTGGACGTCACACGCCAGACTTTGCAAACTCTCCGTGAATTCGTGGTCGAGCGCAAGTTTCAATCCTATGATCTTTCCGTTGCAACCCCTCTCGATCCAAATGACGAGACATATCTGTCAGAGTTCCAGCCCGGTAGTTACAAAATGTTCACTGCAAAGGATCAGCTCCGAAACTTGCGCAAGAAAAAGCGAGAGGCCGAAGAACAAGCCAAGAAGGCTGAAGCCCAACCTGCTGATCCACTTGGCTTCGCCGAGAAGAAGGCATTCATAGCGGATTTGATTCGCGACTACGAGAAACTGGAGTCTGCTCTGCTGCAAAAAGATGCGAAGACCTGGGACGAGCTTCATCCTCCGCTGGAAGCCCCCGTGACGTTCCCAGGCCACGTTTCGACTGAGAAGACACAGCTCAATACTAAGCCTTGGAAAGTCAACTTCCATTTCAACGTGCCGGCTATTACTGACAATACTCGCGACGGATACCTTCAACTGTACGTATTTCCTCTATATACCAATCATTCAAGGATATCCTGCTAACGTGATAGGATAGTTTCGAAGCAGCCTGGAATGGCAACATCGATACTATCAAAACATTGACGCTGGGCATGTGGGGATCTCTCAATGATCAAGCACCACTTGAGATCGCCGTGACTGACAAGCAAGGCCTGTCTGCACTTACAATTTCCATCATGCGCGGCCATTTCTCCATCGCCAAGGCCATTCTTCAAATTCTCCACGTACAGTGCAAGGTGAAGGATCTTCGTGGTCGGAAGCGTTTTGGGATCGAAATCGATGAATGCTCTAATGACTCTGACGAAGAGAACGAAAATCTCAACATTGTCAGTCGCATCGTTGATGATACCTTCACCCACGAAAACATCGGTGAATTTGCTAGTCAGGCCATGAGTAATATTACCCCTCTAGTTGCTTTCGAGGCATGGTTCAATGCCTTTATCTTTTTGGACGAATACCAACAGGAGGGGTGGGACAAGAGAGAAAAATCTGCTAACGTTAACGATTTGTTGAAATACGCTGTTTACACAAACAATGTTTCTCTTTTGGAGTTCCTTCTGAAGACTGGAATGGACCTTGCTTCTACCAGCCCATTCGGAAAGAGAGAGTTTTCGGTTAGACCTGATCAGTTCCAGCTTGCAATTTCGCTCGGACGTACCGAATGTCTTGCTAAAATGATTCAAATTACAGGGGCAGGCCTTCCACTTACCAAATTGAGTGATGAAGCTTGCATTGAAGAGAAGAAGGAGCCTCAGTCCTACCCTGGGTTGTCGATTCGTGGCACCAAGCGTGCCGACTGGGCCAAAGCTGGTCGAGAGCAACCGAAGAGAACTCGAAAACAGCGTCCCCCCCTTCTCATTGCTGCTCGTGAGGGTAATCTGGCCAGTACGGAGTTCTTCCTTGGTACCGCGCCTGCTCGCTATTACCTAGAGTACCTCAATGCAAACATTGATGATGAGAGAGTTA
Source organism: Penicillium italicum (assembly GCA_002116305.1). Lineage (NCBI taxonomy): Eukaryota > Fungi > Ascomycota > Eurotiomycetes > Eurotiales > Aspergillaceae > Penicillium > Penicillium italicum. The sequence continues at coordinate 74,990 of KZ108102.1, read as the reverse complement.
AACGATTGACCAAGTCTAAGCTGGGACTCGATGGAACACTCTTGACCTGGTTACAAGCGAGAAGTAAGTGTCCCACCTATTCAGAAGCTTTAATAAACATAGCTAACCAAATGAAGACAACCTCGTTCTTCACTGCGCAGTCATGTCCATACAAAATGACGAATCCGTTCGTCTGGTTCAGTATCTTGTGGATCATTACCCCGAATGCATGGAGGTCCAATCTACAGAAGGACTGACGCCTCTCGCCTGGGCCATGTCTCTTCACAGGGTCCGCTTCGCCCGCATCTTGGTAGAAGCCGGAGCCAACCAGGCCGTCCGCGACAAAGAGGCGCGCAATCTCCTCCACCTAATCCTTTCATCAGACGTAGGTCGGGTCTGCAAGGACTTCAATCAACTTACCGAACTTGTAGACCTGCTGGATAAGCAACTACTCCCGTCAATGCTCATGGAGCGCGCCGGTGACGGATCAAGAACACCCTTTGCACGCTGGCTTCACGCCCGACCCCACTTTACACCGAGGGAACTGGCCATCCCTGGGCCTTCTAACAGTCCCCGGACTGAGGATGAAATTTTAACCTCCATGACGAACTTCATTCTGGACCTAGCCAACTCCACGGACCAAAAGCATCTCGAAATCTTTAACGAAGCTGGAGATACCCCAGTTCATGATGCTGTCAAGAACGGTTTCCCCCAAGTCCTTGGAATACTCCTCGATCGTCGCCCTGACATGCTCAACCGAGAGAATGCCACTGGCACGACTCCTCTCGAAATGGCAGTGGACGCGTGGGTCAAAAAGGCTACCTCTGCGCCGCCTGCCAGTCCTTCGGAATCGTCACATAACCGCCCTGATTGGCAGAATGCCGTTCAGCGAGCTCCCGAATTATTCATCCCTGGCTGTAGGGTCGAGTACGATCAGGAGAAGGTCATGCTTCGGGTTTGTCAGGAACGGGCTCAACAAGGGCCTGCAAAGAGAAGACTTGTCAGTCTGTTTGAGGCGAATGAGGTCGTTAAGAGATTGGCGGCGGCGAGACGGACTACTGTTCGAGGTCGGAATGTTGGCTCTGAAGATAATGATAAGTCTATGGGGTCTAAGGATGATCCTGAAGGGTGGGGAAGCGTGAAATCTCATTGGTAGTGTGCTTATGTTAGAGACATGCCTTTTAGCGCCATATCTATCTTTACTCAACTTGTCTGATTTGAATCTATCTCAGTAATATCTCTTGCTTCATTCCCGCTTCTAGAAATGTCACATATTCGCTATTGAATATTCCTAGGGCTTCTTTCCCAATGTAAATTCTAGAACCAGAGAAAGTAGACATAGGAAGACGCCAAGAGGCTGCTTTTGAAGACTAAGAAGCTTTCGCACTCCAAAGGAGCAGACTATGATCACCTGACAAAAAAGCAATGATTTGATTCCACTCTTTGACGTGATCGATTGGAATTAGATGAGAGGCGTCACTGAAACATAAATCCGTATCGAAATGCGTTAATCCAGCCTTTCTCTAGTCCTCAGTGCTGCTCCTCAGCCGACAGGTGAACCTTCACTGCACCCTCCGCTAGAGCTTTGTTCTGACTATTCTTGCTATTGATGTAGGAATTGATATACTCGGGCACTTCTGCGACCTTAGTATCACCGCTTGGAATGGGCGTTCCAAATGTTTCCCAGACCGGAATAACACCAGTCCAAACACTGGAAGTGACCTGCTCGTTGCCCGAGTCCTTACGCTCATCCGAAACACCACCATCACGGATCTTGCCGCTGCCATCTACAATCTTTACCTTCAGGATGACAGTCGACTGCATCTCAGCACGATCCGGCGGCACACGCGAATGATCCCAACGGTCTGCGAGAACAGAGTTTGTGATCAATTTCATGGCCCACAGCTTTTCTTCCTCGTCCGTGACGAGGGTCGCGTAGCCGTGTAGGATGGCAGAGCGGTAGTTGTAGCTATGCGAGTTGGGCGTGAGGGACAGGACTAGCCCGTCTATTTTGCTTGTTGCCACGCAGATGGGGAGTCCCTCGCCATCGCTGCAGCTGCGTGCCAGGTTCATGATTCGTGAGCTGACATAGCCGTGGAGGTAGCACTCTAGAGGCTCATCGATGCTCGCGGAGGGGAACTCGAATGATCCCATTTGTCCAATCATTGGTAGAATTGCGGGGAATGGGTCTTCTGGTCCTGGGTTGAAGGATACATGGAGAACTTGGGAATCATTGATGATTGAATGGATGGGACCTAGGTCATATGTGGCTAGACTTTAGTGTTAGTAGTTGGCTTTGGAGTATTTCTTCAGGCATGTCGTACCTCGATGCTTGTACCGATTGGCGGTGTTGGAAACCTTCTTAGGGTAGGTCAATGTTCGTCCCATGGTCTATATGGTAGTCTGTTAAATGAGCTTTGAAGTTGAGAGAAGGAAGAACTAAAGCGACAAGCAAATAAGTGTCAAAGTAGATCGACGATGAGTCAAAATATATGATCTGACAAGTTAGGGCAGCACGCCTTCAAACACCCAGCTTAGCAGGTACATCCGCGCAAGCTAGACTGGAGCATGTGATGAAAGTCTATGCACAGATCCATCAAATCAATAATTAAGTATACGACAGTACAGCAGTGGACGAGAGAAGTGATCTCCGATGCCAAACGCTCCCGAGGTGATTGGCCCACACCGCCGACAGGAGCGTGAACCTGGCGATAACAACAACTCCAACGATTTACTCTTATCAACTTATTTTTTGGGACATTCAAGCATGGCGGCATGCAGGTCTCTTGTTCGCCAATGCGCGGTCCTTATGCGCTCATCAAGGCCATTGAGTCATTCCCTGCGCCAATTGCCTAGATGCAACCCTCTACCTCGCAGTTATGCTACCTCGGTGGCCGCCGCGGAACTCAAATTTGGCCAGCCGCTGCATGAGACGCATCCCCACATCCTCAGCCCAGGCGAACGTAGGTCATTATCTGTGTCCTGGAGTTCAGTTCATTTAGCTAATCATCTTTTGTTTAGTTACGCCCGGAATCACCGCCCTTGAATATGCGCAACGTCGTTCGAAGCTCGCCAACAAGCTACCCAAAGGCGCGATTGCGGTGCTGGCTGCTTCAGAGGTCAAGTACCGCGCGCAAGGCATCTTCAATGAGTACCGCCAGGATTCCAATTTCTTTTACCTGACGGGTGAGTTTGCTTGGAACGCTGGTGATACTGCGGAGGACACACGCTAAACGCTTGAACACCGAATAGGATTCAACGAACCCAATGCACTCGCGATCATCGGGAATGACGGCTCTGGCGATAACCATATCTTCCACTTGTATGTGCGGGAAAAGGATCCCAAGGCGGAACTCTGGGACGGAGCGCGCTCTGGCACCCAGGCTGCTGTGGATGTCTTCAATGCGGATGAGGTGCGGGATATTGAATCAAGGGTATGAAGAATCATCGAGCTGACGCAGAAGATAGACAGGAAATATTGAACGCATTGGGGACATTTTGCCGAGCATCGTCCAAGGAGCGACAGAGGTTTACTCGGACATCCCCACATTTGATGGCTCAAGATCATCTTTGAATCGGTATCTGTATGGGCCAACAGTCGCGTCAGAAAAGCTGAAGAATGTCATCGGCCAACGCAGGGTCAAGCCATTGAAGCATTTGCTAAATGAAATGAGGGTGTTCAAGAGTGAGAATGAGGTTGTACAGATGCGCCGACTGGGACAAGCGTCAGGGAGAGCTTTCACCGAGGCTATGCGACAGGACTTCACCCGGGAGAAAGATCTCTATTCTTTCCTAGAGTACCAGTTTAAGGTGAATGGTTGTGATACCAACGCATTTGTCCCGGTTGTCGCGGGTGGTCAGGTAAATTTCCCGACTTATTGGCGCTGAATTCGATACTGACGGACCTCCTAGAACGCCTTGGCTATTCATTACACTCGAAATGACGATGTGTTGAAGTTAGTATGCCTATTCTAAACTATTGTGGAACTCTGCTTACGGTTTAACTTTTAGGGACGGCGATTTGGTTCTCGTTGATGGCGGTGGTGTAAGTTCTTTATCCGAACTCAACCTTTACGGTTCCAGGACACTGACCATACTACAGGAATGGGGAAGCTATATTTCCGACATTACTCGAACATGGCCTGTCAACGGCAAGTTCTCCGATCCCCAGCGGGATCTGTACAATGCTGTGCTCAAGGTGCACCGGAGTTGTCTTGCTCTGTGCCGCGAGACCTCCAACCTTTCTCTAGACAAACTCCATGGCATCGCCGAAAATGGATTGAAAGACGAGCTCAAGTCGCTTGGCTTTGATGTTTCCGGCAATGTATGCATCCAAACTCCTTCCAGGTGAAGTATGCTGCTGACTGCCACTAGGCACTGAATACGCTCTTCCCGCATCATCTAGGCCACTATATTGGCCTGGACGTCCATGACTGCCCTGGGTATTCCAGAGGTTACGACCTGAAAGCCGGTCAATGTATAACAATTGAGCCGTTCGTTCCCAGCCTCTTCCCCAAGATCTGAAACAAGCTAATTCCTGCTAGGGGTATCTATGTTCCCAACGATGAACGATGGCCCGCCCACTTCCGTGGGATCGGAATTCGCATCGAAGATAGCGTTTGTGTCGGAGACGAACACCCTATTGTTTTAACCCCTGAGGCTGTCAAGGAGGTATGTTTGAAACTTTAATTTGGCCCTACTTCAATCGTTACTAACTTCTAATAGGTTGAGGACATTGAGGCCCTGCGCAATTAGATGTAATGTAAACTGTAGCTGTCAGATCCCTCAAATCCCATGTACAATAGCATAAGGCCTCGAAAGATCATATCTGAGCTCCTTTATTTTCTTTTATTTTGTTTCCTCCGAACTATAATTTACATGTCTTACTTATCCTTGCCTAGATTACTTTGTGGTGGCTGGTCTGGGGCTGTTTGGGGGCTAATCAGAAGGCTGGTCCGGGGTGGTTGGACACGAGTGGACCTTTTTTTTGCCGTTGTATGTTAAGAAGGGAACGATTGGACCAAATCACCCCAGAGAATGATATTGAGAATGAAGTAAAGAAGGAAAGAAGGTCGAAAAGAATCTTGGTCGCGGTCAAAGAATGCAATGTTGATGTTCATGCTTCGCGCGCTGCCGTTGGTTGTCTGGCCTCCGCCCAAAACAAACTGAGCTCCACACCACACGACTTGCTTTGCTCTTCTTTCTTTCCTCCTCCAGGTCTTCCACCTCATCTTTCTCTTCCCAACTCTTGACCACTTCGATCTGTTTCTCTCTCCTTTGGCTACCTGCTACTGTCTCTTGGGATACAATGTCCATTCTCTGATCTCCTCTAACCCCCGAAAGACGTGTAGCACGCGTGCTCTTCACCGAGTACCCCTCTTTGATATTTGACTATTGTCACTCTGCAGAATCTCCACGCGTTCTCAATCCGGGGAACTTGTTTCCCAATGGCAACTGTCTTTGTGCCTCCATCGCCACGAAACTCTATGGCCATGGCGACTCGTCGTCCACTCGCAAACGTCCCGAATGCAACCAATTCTCCACACAGGGCAGGGCTCTTGCCAGTTAAACGAGCTCGCTCTAATCAAATGGAGATGCCGTACGGACAACCACCGCCGAAGAAACAAGTGATGGAGAACATGGAATACGAGAGTCGCCCTACTACATGCCAGAACACGAACACGGACTCGAAACTTTTCGCGCGGCGATCGAACAACGGAAACCCTAGCGCATTTGAGAAGAAGCTCGTCGCAGCCAGGGAGAAGGAACGTCAGCCGCTGGTGAAACACGTCAAAGCTGAGAAGGCTCCGGCAGATACAATGGACTCCATTCGACAATGGCAACGGCACTATAGGAAGGCGTTCCCTCAATTTGTGTTTTACTTCGATAGCATCCCCGAGGATGTCAGACGGCGGTTATCTCGCCAGGTCATTGCTCTTGGAGCTGTAAGTCATATTGCCCCACAGAACATTCACCTGGTCTTGGTTGCACCTCATGTCTCCTGTAGTCAGTGATTGAACATCTTCTATTGGCATCTTCTCTAACCCACTTCAACGCAGCGTGAGGAGAAGTTTTTCTCGCGTCTAGTGACCCACGTTGTCACTTCGCGTGCTATCCCACCAGAATCAGCCATTCCAGCAGAACCGGAGTCAACTGCAGATGCCGGCAACGGCGATAGCACCGTCCAAACCGTCAACCCGTCTCTGTTAGAGAGAAATGGTGAGACTCACCTTCATGCTTCTTTGAAGACCGAGACGCGTCGTGACCAAGGCATCATGGATGTTTTGCAAAGGGCAAGACAGATGGGCATGAAAATCTGGGCCTTGGAAAAGCTTCAGCGTATGATCACCACCATCAATGACAGTGACATTGGTGCACAATATGAACAAGCCGTCCGAAACAAGGCCGCTGGTGGTAACGCGGTCAATGGCAGGGGCGAAAACGACCTTTCGCGGGTTCTTCGCCAGGAGCTTCTCAATGGACCATCTGATCGTGATCCATTGGCGTCAATGGAAATGATAATGTTCAAAGGACCATTTGTCTACATCCATGACATGAATGAAAAGACCAAACCAGTCATGGTTCGAGAATACTCCCGAGTCGCTAGACGCCAGGATGGAACCTGGCCGCAGTTTCGAAGCGCTCCACTCGGAAAGTGTCCCTTCATAGATGAGCCCCCGAGCAGGAAGGAATATGACCGACACCGCTTGCGCCAACTCCACAAAGAGAAGAAGGCCGCCTCTCACAGGGCTGATGGAACTCACGATGCTAAACCAAAAGCAGCTGTGCCCGACCAAGCCCCCGAGTCTGTGACCACAACAGAGATCGCACATTCCCAGCCACTGGCGAAACAAGAGGAGCGTGTTTCACCTCCAATCCAAAACGAAATCCCAAAACCATCATTTGATGAAACTCACGAGCGAAAGAGTTCTGAAAGCTTCATTCCTCCTCACATCCCTCGCACCGGGCCCTTCTATGCTGGCCGTGAGCCAGCTGCCTCAGGTGTTCAGCCATCAAACATCACATCCGCAATTCGCTCGCAAATGATCTCATCTACTGCCGCAGCACCTGGCGCGAAAGCTGGGCTCAGCAAGGAAGTTCATGGACTCAAGCGAAAGGTTCTCGAGAAGGGCACAGGGGGATTTACAGCCGGATCTATGGCTGCTCCTCAACGCCGTGGGGATGGGTTAACGACTGTTCCGATGAAGACCAACATCAACCCCCCTGGAAAGCCCAACATTCTCAATGTGGATGAAGCAAAGCAATCTGAGGTGGCCGGGTCAAAGCGACAAAGGGAGGACAAAGATGAGCAAAAGAAACCCGAACGCCGGAGAGATCCAAAGCCTGGCTATTGCGAGAACTGCAGGGACAAGTTTGACGATTTTGAAGAGGTATTATCTAGGTTGCTCCGTTTATTAGATCCCAATAGGCACTGACCAATCTCTTAGCACACCCTGACTCGCAAACATCGTCGGTTTGCCGCTAACTCGACGAACTGGGCTGAACTTGATGCACTGCTCTCCGAAATTCAGCGCCCCCTCAAGGGCGAATATGAATATGACGAATAGATTTGCCGTTTTCCACAGCATTCCATAATCCCCTTTGGACCTCGACCTCCCCTTCTATCCGTTCCCTTCGCATGCTGGCGCCGGTCGAGCTTTTAACTTCAACTTATCTTTCCTCTGCCAACGTTTTTTTCCGTCATGCCCGATTTGCAACTCAAACCCTCGCATAACCATACCCTCGGCATCGACACATGCATGGTGGCGTTTTTTTTTCTGTCTTCTTTTTGATTCATCATGCATCAGCAGTACTCAGTACCCAGTCCCTCACCGATGGTCTGATCTGCTTGCCTTGACCTCGATGGAGGTCGTCCACTCCTTTACAGCATTTTCACTTTTCTTCGAATGTATTGAATATCCGATTTTAAAACAGCATCGCATCACCTTCGAAATCGTGAGCCGACCTCCATCAACCGCCGACAGCAATTTTGGATACTTGCATTTTCCAAGAACAACTCATCGTCGACGATGCTTGCCTCACATGCAATCAGCATGTGCTTTATGGTCTTTAATTGTGACCGGTTGCGATATACCGAAGGTATAATGAACGATTTTAGCATGGACTCAAGGCTTCCTAACCTTGCATTGCACTCCGTTCTAACACATCATTATCCCCCTTTTTGGTCCCACGGGGCCATCTTTTCTACCAACAGATTTTCCTTGTGTCTTTTCACCGGTGGTGTCTTGTTTCTCGATGACTGTGGCTCGTTGCCCAGCGCACACGGCCGAGTCTCAACAGAGACTTTTCCTTTCTCGTGACATTACTTACCCTGAATAAGCATTTATTCGACTCGATGATCTGTATGCAGTTTGTATCGTGCTAATTGAATTGTCTACTATCAAATAAAATCTTCAATAAATAAAGAATCAGCCCATGGATGTAGGAAACAACAAGCCCCCCTCACTAGCCCAATGCGGTAATCACCTCGGCGGGACGCTGCAGGCGGTGACATCAGTGCTAGGCGGTGAGGGTAAAGAAAAATGCATCCTTGAGCTTCTAAAGTTGATTTCAACATAGTAAAAGCTTGATACAGAGTATCTTCCTGAAAATTTTAAAGTTATCATACTCATTTGTATCTACCAGCACCAAGTCCGAGAGAATGCCGTTCCTGAATCCAAGTGCGACAAAACAGCCCCGCAAAAAATCTCGGTACTCGGCCCCGAAAATAACGGCAGTAAAGAAGACCTTCACTTTTAGGAATTTTTGATGCTCCCATCTACGCCGCATAACCCAGCACGTTAGTCCGGACAGAAGGATATCTGAACATACAAAGCGGAAACTCCGGACATATCGATATACGAACCCACAATCTCTTTGTTTTTTTCGCGCGCAACTGAAAACCCTCGCTTCGCCGCTGAGGTCATCCGTCGCCTTTCCTTTGTTATCGCCACTTCTACAACTCCGGGGGATACAACTAGTGCATATAGCATTGCATACTGGGAGAGATTGAGATATACTCACTAGATATAGACAGACTCGGTATTTAATATCGTGTGTCGGGTGGATCGCGTCCCTCCATTTTTCATAATCATACCACACAATGGCCGCGCCGTGCTTTGCGCTGCGGCGCACAGCACTTGCTTCTTCGTCGCTGCTACGGACGAGATTCATCCCCGTTACCCGAACACAATCCATATACACTGTTCTCGGTTCCTGCTGTCCTACCCTGTCCTCCCACGTACCGACGTCACACTCCCTCTCCCAAACTCGACATAGTTCCTACTCCGCGCCATCAACCGGTGGCGATGGAAAGGCGCGGAAGAAGGTTACTATTCAGACGCTCCGGAACATGCATAAAAAGGGGGAGCCAATCACGATGCTCACGGCGCATGATTTCCCCAGTGCTCATGTGGCTGATGTGTCGGGGATGGATATGGTATTGGTGGGGGACAGTTTAGGGATGGTAGCTCTTGGACTGGAGAATACAACGGAGGTCGTTATGGAAGAGATGATTCTCCATTGTCGGAGTGTAGCGCGGGCAGCGAAAGCTGCTTTCATTGTGAGTTGTCGGGATTCTTTGACTGGCAAGCGCCACAGTACCACCGACTAACAGCGATGCTCAAACTCTAGATCGGAGATTTACCGATGGGATCATATGAAGTGTGTGCAGAGCAGGCCATCGAATCATCCCTGCGCTTGATCAAGGAAGGTCGCGTACACGGTGTCAAGATTGAAGGTGGCCAGGAACTCGCGCCCACAATTAAGCGCATCACACAAGCCGGCGTGCCGGTGGTAGGCCATGTTGGTCTTACGCCGCAGCGGCAGAACGCCCTCGGCGGCTTCCGTGTGCAGGGCAAGACCGCTACCAGCGCGATGAAGCTGCTGCGCGATGCATTGGCTATGCAAGAAGCTGGCGCGTTCATGCTTGTGCTTGAGGCGATGCCGTCGGAGGTTGCATCGATCATCACGCAGAAGCTCCGGATCCCGACTATCGGTATTGGAGCTGGCAATGGCTGTTCTGGGCAGGTTCTGGTGCAGGTTGATATGACTGGGAATTTCCAGCCTGGTCGGTTCGTCCCGAAGTTTGTTAAGCAGTATGCTGATGTTTGGGATGAGGCTGCACGTGGCATTTCGCTATATCGTGATGAGGTTAAGAGTCGGGTGTTCCCATCGGAGGAATACACGTATCCCATTGCGAAGGATGAGCTCGCTGGGTTCCAGAAAACAGTGGATGAGGTCTTCCAGGAATCATGATGTGTCTGGTTGCCCTTTTTTTTGCCATTTTTTGCAAGTTCTGTATTAAGCATCATCATCATCATCTGTACATATTATCATTCAACAGCTCTTGCTGATTGTTCATAGCTTGCTCAGCCGAACGCTGGCGTCATTGAATAAGCGACGATCAATTGATCGTCCGTCTTGAAACACTATTATAAAGTTAGCATCCAGATCGTCAAGTAGGTATTGTAGAACAACCGGGTTGAAACTCACCCTCCATAGTCCACCTATGCCTTCATCTAACCCGGGCGCAAACACACTGTTGACATAACAAAAGACAGAATCGGTCTCTTTGCAGTCGAGCTTCTTGCGCAGAAACTTGACAACCGTCTCGAATTTCTGCGAAGCGCTAACCTTGAACACCCGATTTTTCAGAATCGGCGCTGACGGGAGAGGCTGGAAGCGAACAGTAACTTAACGATCATTAGTTGAATTCTACTACTTGGTGAGATCACGGATATCCGATCAACACAAAGCTCTTTGCAAAAAGAGGGGTCCTACCTTTCCCCGAATCAATACTCTCCACATCCGCAAGAGCCTGGTGCGCGTCGCGGGGTAAATTTGCCAGCATAACTGATGCGGACATATTCATCGGTAGATCGGCGCCATGGTCGTCATCTGGAATCGGGGCGTTTGCGGGGTTGTTTGGTGGTGTGCCTGGGTTATGGAGCTCGCGCGGGCTTGGACGATGGCTGAGGGTGCTTGATTGTGGATTTGGAGTTGGGAAGCTCTGTGTGGAGCGTGTTGGTGAAGATGGATTCATGATGTATGATGTACAAAGAAAAAAAAAAGAAAGAGAAGCTTGGAAATGGGATGGAGTCAAAAAGGTGAAGGTTGGGAGTTGACGGGGGACCCTTAACGCGGTTAAAGTTTGGGCCAAACGGCGCTTAAATGTAAACAATGACCTGGTTGACATAGGCACCTCAGGAACATTAAGGATTCATCGATAGTAGCCAAGACACTGTATCTTGGATTGTTGACCATTTAGATTGGGTAAGCAAAAATGCCACTTTCTACCTGCTGCTCCAGTTTCCCAGCTTCACGTTATAACACTAGTTTGTTACGGACAGCGATGCTGCTTCGCCCATAAGGGTCATCGCTCAACCCAATGATTGCAAAGCACAGAACACCAGAAAGCAGACCGGTAGCAAAAACTTCACGAGAAAGCAGGTTGTAGACTCTTCCGGATAATGCGAGTGAGTGCAAACAACAAGATAGGCCAGGAGACCGGAAAGGAGGATTTGAAGTAGAAGCAAGAAGGTGAAGCTGGGCCGTTGTTTTTCGTCTACCACAATGGGAGAAGTAGAGCTTTCAGCCATCCTTTGGGTGAAATGATTTTGGAGTTAAGGTAGAGAGGGAGAAGAGCAAAAGCCTTGGAGACTTGATAAAGCTTAGCCTTGCAATTCCCCCGGGGTCCCCAACTCTTAACCCCCCTGATGGGGCTTTACCTAGCGTCTTCAACTGGGTCTACAGGGTCTATAGTCCTCCCAGGCTACATCTATTTCGGGGGTCAGGGACTGTTTTGATGGCCCGTTTGATTTGAATGTACCAATAGAGCTATTCATTTGACGTGAAAGGGAAGGGTAACAAAGAGGGACTTTGATATACATAAACATGTAGTTTCTGTTTTATTTCGGAAAAATGAAAGTAACTTGGTTAGCTAAATTCTGCATGTATAATAATAGGCAGGTGAACCATATACAACTTAGTATTCAAATGCCTGAAGAACAACCAAATGAGTGGCGCTAATAATGAACCTTCACAGAGAACAAGAGATCTGACTTTATGTTGGGGATCTAAATGTGAAAAGCATGTATTATCAAATCAAGTAGAATGCTCTTCACGTTTATAGTGCTGCACGACGTGTACACGAAAATGGCAAGTGTATACGGCGCCGACAATCTGATATCCCCAGATGGACCTGTAGTTCTCTGATCACTATTGCTAAGAGGAGTATTCAAGCAAACCAAGGACTCCATCTTCGCTTTCTCTTCAATTCAACTACTCTCCTCCGCTTCATTATCTTCCAACACACCATGGCGCCTGTCTATCACGGTCAGTGGTCTTTCGACCGGGAAACGTTCTACGTCACTTCCTCTTGCGGCCATATCCACCCACGCGCGACATACTCGGAGCTGGATGACATTTTCACTGCACCATTAGGCGACATGCGGAACAGAGCCGACCATCAAGACCACTGGTACGAAGCCCAGCTTCTCCATTTTGGCCTACCGCCAACAAGAAGCAAAGCGACAGCCAAGATGAGGTTGATGGATGCCTTCCAGGACGAGACACTGGAGGTTCCGGTTGAGATCCTCAAAATCGAAACAACCCTGGCAAGAAAATGGATCAAACAAGACCTGGAGGCCCGTATATTAGGTCCTTCGATGCGACCTCCAATCGATCCTGCCATTGCAGGACCTGCGGCGACCAACACCACTGGATTCGGGGCTACTCAGGGACCGGCAGGTGATGAGGAGAGAGGAATGTTCGGTGCAGGTGCGGCCGGAGGAGCCGGTATGCAAGGCAATGTGCGACCCCAACGGAACATGATGCAACCACCCCACGCTCACACAAAGAGAAGGAAACACAACAACGGGGAGCCATCAACCCGCCCGACGAAGACTGCCAGATGTCAGGGTGAAACTGATGGACCGGACTTACAAGTACAGATTCAAGTCAACCCGAACGGTGAGAATCCATACCAGAGATCAACAGTTATTTCAAGTTCAGTGGGAAACGGACGCGGACACCCGGCTCCGGACGAAGAATTGCTGCAAGTTGGATATCACACGGTGCCTCTATTGAATCAGACTACCTATGAAACGGTGAGAATATCTTTTCCGAAGCAAGAAACATAGTATAACCATCTCTGACAGTAATACCCAGGAAACACAACTACCTCTGTCCGGGTTAATGGATATCGACGGTGCGAATGACTATTGTGAATACGGCTACAAGCCAGCGATTCTCAAGGCTGGATGGAGTCTCAGGGATGGGAAGTCAGTCGCTAAGTTATGAGTGAACTTCGGAATTTGACCTGGTTGAAACAAAATTGAAATGAGTTGGGAGGTATGATAATGTACGAGGAAAGCGTTACTCCAGGGAGATCAAATGTCATGAGATGTTTGGAGCCCAAAATTGATTGAAGATTGTTTATGGCTACTATGTAGTAAACAGAAAATCAAAGGTAGTTCCTTTACTTGAATTGATACAATACGAAGCATTTTTTCTCTGTATAGAACATCTAGTAAAGCAAACTCAATGGCTTGCCAGTCTATTCTTCATGTATCAACCAATCTATGAACGTAACGCCTCAATTCAAGAAAATGTGTCATGATCCAGACCTTTCAAAAAGCCGCGCCTCTGCACATCAACCATCGAAAATTTAAAAGGCGCATCAACAAGCCCGATCGACTTTTCCCATTGCGGATCCAGATACCATGGCTTGATCAACAAAACCTCGAAGACCGTAGGTTGTTGAATTTGATGCAGCGGTATGAGCCAATAATCCAAACGATTTGTGACATGAGGATACAAATGGATGGTCAGGGTCTTTAGGCCAGGCAGCTTAGTAGCGAGAACCTGACAACATCTTTCCCAACTTGGATTACCAGGATCCGGAAACCCGAGCTGCAAAGTGCGAATAAGGCTCATTCGCTGTGGTAGAAGTGTATTCGAAAAATCAATAACCGTGTCTGTGTGGTTAAAGAGGAAAGTGTTCTTTTGAAAGACCATATCAATAGCCTCGGAGTATCTGGCATGTTGTTAGTTTGCTGATTTCGCACGTAGATGGAAGTACTGACACTCTTCGACAAGTTTGCAAAAGCGGCACAAAATCAGTTCTTTTCGTATCGATTCTCCACTCGGAGTTCTCGTGGTAATAGGACCCGTGGTTCATGGGTGTGATACAGTTGCCTGGAGGTCGACGAGCAACCAGTCCCCAACAATGATGACTGCATGGACATAAATTGCGAGGTTCGCTACAGAGAACACCGACCATTTGTTTGTGGGATCCTTTCCATTTTCGCCGGTTCGGTCGAATGATATGCAGCATACGGCTACAGAGATAATGTTCCCAGATCAGAAGTCGGATTTCCGTAGGGAGACATTTGAACAGAGGAGACTGGGTTTGTTCAAAAGTAGATTGCTGTTCGCATCTTTTTGAAAGAGATAATCGCCATCTACGGGCAGTTGACAGGCCTTGGGCTTTGGGATCTTTATTCTCCGGAAGTGGTGGAGTCAGTGGTCTGGGGCGGGGGTTTGAAGATGAGTTGGCGTCCTTCAAGTCGTCATTTTGAACTCGGGTTTTCTTTGCCAATCCGAGTTTTTTCCTATCTGATTCATCGCCCAAGTGTAGAGGTGCCATGTTTGGAAGTGATAGAAAGTGAAGCTAAAGGTTGGCAGGATAGCGTTGTGTTGGATGACACAATGGCTAAACGCGCTAAGGTTGCACGCAACGGCGCAGGTACCTAAGTTTGCACCACCAAAACTACAACTTTAAGCTTGGGGACCAAGAGCTGAACAATTTGAACGGAGCAAACTACATGTGAAATTATGACAAAATCAAAAAAATCAGCCTCTCTGGCTTGAAGGTAAAACATATATCGCACGGAGCCAGTGTACGCTTTGATATAAATATCTTGCTGTACGAAGGTATTGCTTGCCCAGGTAGGTGATTCAACTCTCTCTTTCCCCTTCAACTTACCATCAAGCCAGCTGCCCTATTTCATATCTCTCAGGTGCAAATCTGCCTTGAACATATAATAATAGCTGTGTACAAAGATGTTTCCCACCTTCCATCAAGCTCTGAACTTCACGCCCCAGGTATGTATAACCTCGTTAATGGTGAAATGGTCACCAATCCTGAGAATTAGAACAGACAGGCACGTGGGCCCTTAAAAATTCCACTCTCGCTGCCTGTGTGGCAGCTGGGGCTGGAGGGGCTACTGTTATCGCTGCCCCAGGGCTGGTAACAGTCCCGATTCTATCGGATCTGGGTTTCAATGCTGGTGGTGTCGCTGCAGGTATTTACAGCCTCCAAGCAAGAACATTCACTTTATATGATACTCGTCCTGCATTAAGTTCTGCTAACCTCCCGCCGAGTATAGGGTCCTACGCAGCTGTGATTCAAAGCTCTATTGGAAATGTCGCAGCCGGCAGTTGGTTTGCCGTAGGGCAAAGTGTAGGAGTAGGGGGCCTGGGTTTGGCGGCTGTTAACACTGTCGCGCAGGCAGGCGGCGCACTCGCAGGTATGGGAAGTGCTGGTTTGGCCTTTCTTAAGGGTAACTGCACTGGATGAAATACCGGTTTGATTGGCCGCCAGATGCCGTGTGCCAATGGGCTTGCCTCTCGCTGTGCCTCTTGAATATGGGCTTTGATATCTTCAGAGGCTCCTGGATTGAACTATCCTGCCTGGTTCTACTTAGTGAAGTTTCTACACTCTACGGCTGACTCGCTATGAGTTATCAAGTTTGGTTTGTTTTTATTGTCGCTTCTTTGAATGTTCTCACTGTGTCCATGGCCATTTTCAGTAGTCCATCTAATGTTCGATTGGTAGAATTGCTTGGAAGAACAAGTTTGAACTATAAAATACTAGGAATCAGCAGAAGATAGCCACTGCTAAAGAGGTATATCCTTTTTAGCAGAAGGAAAAGAAGAAAAGAACAAGTTTCATACAAGTAATTTAACATAAATGATTGATGTTTGCGCAATGATTGTTCACGACGCCTCATAGATAAGGCGTTGGGGTATGAAATCCCCGCATCTCCACCTCAGATTCGCCCTTCGATAAGCTCTTCCATCTTCAAAATCCCTGCTACTCCAAGGCCATGGCTTCGTCCGCAAAGAGCATCGTGCCAGCGGCTGATCTCCAGTCATTTACTGAATATTTAGGAGGCTGCAAACGTATCCTTGCTCTACTTGGAGCTGGCATCTCAGCATCCTCAGGCTTGCCTACCTTCCGTGGCGCGGGAGGACTTTGGCGTGCTCACGATGCAACCTCCCTCGCGACTCCAGAAGCCTTCGACGAGACTCCCGATCTAGTCTGGCAGTTCTACAGCTATCGGCGACACATGGCCCTGCAGGCCGATCCAAACAAAGCACACTACGCCTTAGCGGAGCTATCGCGAAGGAATGAAGACTTCATCACATTGAGCCAAAATGTTGACGGTATAAAGATCCGACGAGTCCAATTCTTTTTTCCTTGACTAGCTAATCCGCCATATTTCTTTCAGGTCTCTCTCAGCGAGCAAACCATCCCTCGAAGCAGCTACATCTTCTTCACGGCACTCTTTTCAATGTCAAATGCACCAATTTCTATTGCAACTACAGCGGAGAAAACTACACAGACCCCATCGTCCCCGCCCTCGAAATACCAAAAGAGAGCTCAGGCCTCAACCCCTCTACGACCGATAAGACTGGCGAGGAAGCATCGAAAGCGATCGCCCAAGCGCTGGGCGACACAAGCAAAGAAGTCGATATCTCCGATGCGAGCAATCCCCTCGCCACAGTAAACGAAGAGGACCTACCTCAATGCCCGAGATGCAAGGATGGCTTGCTCCGACCGGGAGTTGTGTGGTTTGGAGAACCCTTGCCGGAGAAGACGCTTAAAGCTGTCGATAAGTGGATCGCGGCGGGTCCAATTGATCTGTGTTTGGTCATTGGCACCAGTGCGAGGGTCTGGCCAGCTGCAGGGTATGTCCACGAGGCTCGGTCGCAGGGCGCCCGAGTTGCTGTGTGCAATATGGACCCCAAGGATACACCGGGTGAGCTTCACTATGGTGACTGGTTCTTCCAGGGAGATGCGGGGGTCATCGTCCCTGAGATCCTCAAGAGCGTTATTGGCGAGATCTGAATTTGCATTGGGGGGATTGACGATTGATTTGAGAACGGCGAATTTTGACACTGGGGTTTGCATAGACTGGGTATGAGGGGAGAAATTATGGATGATCAGGAGCTTCGGATTCATAGAATTTGCTATTTCAAGGAGATTTCAATATTAATAGGCCAATCGCAGATATTCCGAGACACCGATGCCGTGTACAAATGCCGATCATGCCTCGGGTACTCCAATTCAAAACCCCATTAAATAGCGGAATTGTGAGGTGATCTACTTTTTAAATGATTGGCTTCAAGAATCTAGTTACGCTACCATGCGGGGTTCATATATAGAGCTGCATAGCCCTAGACATTTCAGGGGTTGACATTTAAACTCTCCCCATAACCACCAGTTGCAACCGAATTTCAACATCTGCACGTACACAATGAAGTCAACAAATGCAGTACCCCATAAACGAAAGAAGGTAAACAGCGACGATGAGGAAGAGATTGTCAAAGACCACAGCCTCACATCGGCCGCTGAGAATTTCTTCGAGGCGCTGTGTATGTGATCAAAGCTCCACGTAGCTCATTCAAAAGGCTGACCCTTCTCCCAGCTGAGGCCGGCATCACTCATTGCTTCGTGAATCTGTGAGTCTCTGTAATAACCACCAATTTGATGAGTTTTGACAGGTCCGATAGGGGGAGCGACCATCCTGCGATGCTGGAAGCGATGATCAAGGCTAAGCAAGGTGAGTGCCGGAGATGGCATCTAACAACCACTAGCTGGGCTAAATCAAGTGATAGAAAATAAAACTAATTTCCCAAATATCATTACCTGTCCTTCTGAGCTAGTTGCTCTATCAGCTGCACTGGGATATGCTCAAGCTACAGGAGTTCCGGTAGGTGACCATGCCCATCATATCCATTGACTTTCGCTAACTTCTCGCAAGCAATGTGTCATTGTGCACGTCGACTGCGGCACTCTCGCCATGGGACAGTCCATTCATAACGCCTCCGTTAGCAGAGTTCCTGTCTTATGTTTTGCTGGCTTGAGTCCTTTTACCCAGAATGGCGAATTACTGGGTTCCAGAACAGAGTTAGGAAGCCCAAGACATAGATTTCTCATTGAGATTACTGACACTAGTACAGGTTTATCCATTGGCTGCAAGATGTACCCGATCAAGCAGCGATTGTCCGACAATACTGCAGATACACAGGTGAAATCAAGACTGGACGCAATATTAAGCAGATGGTCTCCCGAGCTTTGCAGTTTGCTACATCGGACCCCAAAGGCCCGGCATATCTAATGGCTGCGAGAGAGGTGCTCGAGGAAGTAAGTATTAGCTGTCATCTAAATAACCCAAAATTGCCACTAACCAAATCTGCTGCGCAGCATGTGGGAAAAGAAGACCTAGACGGAGAAATTCTCAGCTCAATCACTCCAAGTGCATTACCAGAGCAAGGTAGGGTGGTGCTTATCCAAAACATAACTTCACAACGCTGACACCGACAGAGGTGAAATTAATTGCCAAGTCGCTCTTGGGCGCGAAGCGACCGCTTGTCATCACAAGTTATCTTGGCCGGAATCTCAAAGCACCAGCTCTCTTAGCTGAGCTTTGTGACAAACTTCCAATCACCGTCGTTGAGATGGTCGGCTCTGACGTTTCCCTGCGAAGTGACCATGAAGCGTATCGCGGCGTTACCGTCACAACTCATCCAGAAGTTCTTGAAGCCGACGTTATTCTTATTCTCGATTGTGATGTACCTTGGATTCCTACTGCTGGGAAGCCTCAGAAAGGTAGGAACACCCAGAAAGCAATTTTTCAATGCCATTCTAACGGGCACTGCAGGCACGAAGGTATTCCATCTAGATGTCGATCCGCTGAAGCAACAGATGCCATGTAGGTTCACATACCGGCCGCAGGGCTGACCCTTTTTTGCTTGGTTGCTAATAGTTATGTATCAGTATTTTCAATCAGCGCCACTCGCAAGCTTAAGGTTGGCTGTGGAATTGCGCTTGGGCAAATCAATGCTTTCCTGGATAAACAAGACATCGATCGGGCTGAGTATACCGCAGCGTTTGAGGTGCGGTCAAAGAACTACAAAACTTGGAGGAGGACCCTACAAACACTTGAATCACCATCGGAAGACGGTGTAGTCAGCGTGCCATTCCTGGCATCAAGACTGCGAGATTCTCTCCCCCAAGACACTATTTACGTTTTGGAAGCTGTAACCAATGCAGGACCTCTCATCCACCATCTAAATCTGACAAAAGTATGTATTTAAGCCAAGCTTCTGACTCAATACTAATTAAATCCCAGCCAGGAAGTCTGATTGCCAGCGGCGCGGGTGGCCTCGGATGGGGAGGCGGTGCAGCACTAGGCGTCAAGCTAGGCAAGCCAGGTTCTTTCATATGTGCGATGTAAGTGTTTACCGCTGTCAGAGGATATTTCCAGTATCTGACAAACGCCCAGCGTCGGTGACGGAGTCTATCTCTTCTCGCAGATGGAAAGCGTTTATTGGATTGCCAGACGCTACGATATCCCCTTCCTCCTCGTTGTGCTCAACAACGGCGGATGGAATGCACCCAAGGTGTCTGCACTTCTGGTTCACAAGGATGGGTTGTCATCGAAGTCAAACAGACGCGGTCAGTCAGATATAAACTAAATATCTTTTGCACAGTGAGCTGATTTACCGCAGATCTTAACATCTCGTTCGACCCTTCGCCTGATTACCCCGGAATTGCCGCAGCAGCCGGTAAGGCGTGGGGCAAGACAGTCACCACGCAAAGCGAGCTTGATCCTGCTATCAAGGAGGCGACAGAGGTTGTCCAGGGTGGGAAATGTGCTGTGATTGAGGTTTCGTGAGTAGGGATACTAGCTCTGAACTGACTACTAGCTGACTTTGCTTTATAGTGTTCCATCTATGTGGAAGGAAAACTAGAAGAAAGCGCTAAGCTGGTAAATGGAGGAACCAGTCATCATTTGCTCCATGATGACTTTGCTTTTTCTGTGGGGTATTCTATGCTGAAACTGTGGTTTCGCCCATGCCTAGTAGAACACACAAACAAATACCTCAAACCGGGCATTTAAGGTTATTACGAGCGAGTTTCATCACATAGCAGGCCGAGTGGCACCAGGTTCAAATACTTCGGCAAAGGAATTACTTCTCCAATGCAGACTGACTGGTAGATATTCTTCCTTCCTTTTTTTATAACGGAAATCAATTACTCAAAGCGAAGGAAGAACGCCAGCGAAATCCCTGTTTTCGCAAAATCGACAACCCAGAGCTGGCCGTGTTCATCGATAGGGAAGTTACTTGAAATCTGAATAGTAGCAATTGAGCGGTTGAATGAATGGTGAACTCTACCACTAGCTTGTAACACTGTTATACCGTTCTTGACTTTACAGATTGATTAGTTTGTTGAAATATATACCATGGGAACAATAAACTAAACAGCATGTAGTAACTGGGATGATCTTTCACAAGGTTGTAGTATACGAATTGAATTATAAAACTGTCTGTCTAATCTCTTCATGCCTGGAGATAAAGCCACATTTATGGCTTCAACTCCACCCCTGTATATCCATCTACCCCTCACTAGCTAATATGCATATGTTATGATAGAATCAAGGAGAAGAAGCGCAAATAGCGGTGTCAGTACTGGGTTCTGCATTCTCCTAGATTCCATGGTTCGTACAGGGGGTTGACGAAGGCAACTATGTTCAGAAAGCAGTTCGAATTGAAATGCCAATCCTGAGAAACAGGGTACTCGAATTTGTATGGCGGAATATGTGATAGAGGCGTCAAACTGCATTGACGCCGCTAATCCCGATTCCGTAGGAGTTCTGTACGCAGGATTTGGTGTGTGCATGAAGCGACTTATGTATAAAATCAATTAGGGTTTCGCGTTGAAGAAGGATCCAGATGCACGTTAATTATGAATAAATGACTTGGGTTTTCAACATAGTTCAGCATTGTCACTCACAGCAAGACCTGGAAAAGGACCTACTGTAACAAGATAGTCCTTAAATTCTGCAATGGAATAGAGTATAGAATGAGTCAGGCTGTACCGGAAGAAGTCACATCTGTTTTCTCCACGAATTGGGCTCACCAAGACACCGGGTGCTCGAACACTAGATGTGATGTTCTATATATAGATGTTTTGGCTGCCTGAGGCATCATGCGTTGCTAGGCCGACCCCAAACAAAACGATAACCTTTTGGAATCGATAACGTCTCTTTTCTCTTTGATGTTTGCAAACCCCCACCATCGACAAAACACATCGGATTCAAGGCATCGGCTAAGGGTTAGTTTATCCTTTCCAGCTATAATTGTCTTTCTTTTTTTTGGACTCGGAACTCCAATTTCCAGAGGACCCCAAACTCCACGAACTGGTCGAGCCCGCACACAAAGAACACAAAAGACTAACGTCAAGTTCCAGTGCTCTGAGATTCCTATTCGCGTCTTGATGCCCAGAGATCGGATCATTAAAGCCTTGGTCATCCAGTGAATAAAAAAAAGCAACATACTACCCATCGATAACCCCCAAACCAAACCGCTCGTTAAAACACAATGGCCAGAGAAAGCAACGCGCCATTGGAGCCCCTCACTCCAGGGGGGAAACCAAACGCTCACTCTCACCCCGCACATGTCCAGGAACCTGAATTCGGAAAGCCATCGCCGATCGGTCCCTCACAACACAGATCAAACCACCTGTTCAACATTCCAAAGCCGAATCAGTCTCGTGCCGAACATCATCGACCCGCCCCTCGACCGCAGCCGCAACAGCACTCACAATCGCGCCACCAAGGTCAGACAAATGCTACGCCACACGCTTATCGCACACCAGGCATTTCAGGTGCACCAGTCGCTACGCCGTCGGTGAAGCGTAGCGAGCCATGGGATCCCTTCAAGCCGGTGGCACCATCAGCCTACAACAACCCTCGCGGAGGATTCCAGCACGGTGCAGTGAGTATCAAGCGACCTGAAAATGTCACTTGGACAACTCCTCGGGCCCCGAGGCCTATCTATCAATCCAAGCCTGTTCCACCGAGGATGGGAGGCGCGTCGAACCTGCAGAAATTTATAGATCTCACACGCGACGACACTGATCCTGTTCCAAGGGCATCAGCCTATGCGACGCCGAGCTTCGGGGCCATGGATATGAATGGCTACGTGGATACGGCCATGGCAAATGAGAACATCAAAGCTTTGCTTGAAGGTGCGTTTGAGGACGAGGAGGACACGGCTAAGGCGAAACCTAAAGGCAAGAAGAAGAAGGGTGGAAAGAAGTCAAAGAAGTCGTCACAAAAGAAGCAGAAAGATGAAGTAGTCGTGGACAAGAAGAAGGAACAAGCGAGTGACGACCTCGATGATCTTGCTGCTCAACTCCAAGGGGTGACAGTCAACGACCCGAAGGAGAATGATGCCAAGTCTGAAGACGATTCATCTGCCAAGGTTGAGCAAGACGGTGAGGTAGCAGAGGCAGAGGATGAAGAAGAGGAGGAGGAGGATTCCGACGATGAAGACGATGAAGACGATGGAGTCGTCGAAGGCTTAAAAGTGACCCTCCTTCCCCATCAAATTGAAGGTGTGAGATGGATGTGTGACAAAGAGACTGGCCGAAAGACGAGCAAAGGAATTTTTCCCAAAGGTGGAATCCTTGCCGATGATATGGGTTTGGGCAAAACAGTGCAAGCGATTGCTTTGATGCTCAAGAACCGCAAATCCGACCACGAACACAGCGATGACACCGAATCCGAGGGCAAGACGACCAAGCTACCCCCAAACTGCATTCCCTCAACATTGGTAATTGCACCTCTTGCACTTATCAAACAATGGGAGTCGGAAATCAAGGACAAAGTTGAACCGTCCCACAAGCTACGTGTTTGCCTCTATCACGGTACAACACGCGCCAAGACTTCGACGACGTTGGACAAATACGATGTTGTGATCACAACGTATGGAACTCTTACCTCCGAATTCAACTCGTCAGCATCAGACAAGGCCAAAAAGGCGGGCATTTTCGCGGTTCATTGGTACCGTATCATTCTCGACGAAGCCCACACAATCAAAAACCGCAACGCCAAAGCCACACAGTCAGCATATGCATTGGATGCCCAATACCGCTGGTGCTTGACAGGAACGCCATTGCAAAACAACCTCGATGAGTTGCAGAGTCTGATTAAATTCCTTCGGGTGAAGCCCTATGACGACTTGGCTGCATGGAGAGATCAAATCAGCCGGCCTTTGAACAACGGCCGTGGAGGTCTCGCCATTCAGCGACTGCAGGTCTATTTGAAGGCCTTCATGAAACGGCGCACAAAGGATGTCCTCAGGCTGAACGACAATGCGAAGCCTGGCGAAGAAGGACCAGATGGCAAGCCTAAGAAGTCCTCGAATGGATTCCACATCACCAAGCGAGAGGTCATTAAGGTGACTCCCGAATTCATGCCGGGCGAGTTAAACTTCTACAAACGTCTCGAACAGCGGACGGAAAATAGTCTTGAGAAAATGATGGGCGGTGCAAAGGTCGATTACGCTGGAGCTTTGGTACTGCTGTTGCGTCTTCGCCAGTCTTGTAATCACCCAGACTTGGTCAAGGGTGATTTGGCCAAGGACAAGGATATTCTCTTGCAGAATGGCAGTGCGAACAGCCAGTCAACGCAGTCAAAGCCGGATGACCTTGACAGCATTGCCGATCTTTTCGGGGCAATGAGCGTCGTTGCAAAGAAATGCGATGTTTGCCAAATGGACCTGAGTCCAACTGAAATCAAGGATGGTGGCAGCCGATGTGGTGAATGTGAAGCCGACCTGAATACCGATGTTATGGGCACCGATATAAATAAGAAAAAGAAGTCGAAAAAGAGCCACAAGCAGCATGATGTTCCGGACTCCCCGTCAGCCCGCAAGTCCGAAGCACAAATTGCTCGTTCTCGCAAAAATCGACGAGTCATTATTGACAGTGACGACGAAGATGAGGAAGAAGGCGATTGGGTCGTACCCGAGGACCAGCGCAAGATGCCTAACCTCGGGAAAGCTGGTGGTTCGGATGATGAAAACGCTGAAGGGGGTGGAGAATGGCTCCTTTCGGACGATGAAACCGATGATGAGATCGAATCCCCCTCTAGAAGGAAGAGCAAGCCCATTGTTCTAAGCGATTCCGAAGACGAAAGCGATTCCGAAGCGGACGACATCTACAACGACGAAGGAGAAAACGGAGAGCTTCCATCCACGAAGATCCGCCATCTTATGCGGATTCTCAACCGCGAGGCACCAGACTTCAAATTCATTGTTTTCTCTGTCTTTACATCTATGCTTGACAAGATTGAGCCCTTCTTGAAGAGTGCTAACATTGGCTTCGCCCGCTACGATGGTGGAATGACAAATAACCACCGCGAGGCCAGTCTTGAAAAGCTCAGAAACCACAGTGGCACTCGTGTGTTACTCTGCAGTCTGCGTGCCGGTGCACTTGGCCTCAATCTGACAGCCGCTAGCCGCGTCGTCATCTTGGAGCCCTTCTGGAACCCCGTAAGTTGCAATTCTCTATAATCTATTGCGTATTTTACTGACCTTGAACCTAGTTTGTTGAGGAGCAAGCCATCGATCGTGTCCATCGCTTGAATCAAACCGTTGATGTGAAAATTTACAAGATGGTCATCAAGGGTACCGTGGAGGAACGCATTGTTGCTCTGCAGGACCGCAAGCGCGAACTGGCCAATGCCACTATTGAGGGCAAGACCGGCGCTGGCAAGCTCACCATGCGCGACATGATGGCGCTCTTTGGTCGTGATGCAGAATCCCGATACACGGATAACCAGAGCACTCTGGACTTCAACCAACCCACTCGATTGCTGAATACCGGGGATGAGACTGAACCTGTCCATTCTTCCTCTCAGGAGTCAACGCAGTCTGCCCCACGTAACCGGAGAAGTGAGACCCAGCCCAACCGGTCACGAAATGAAGACTCGGTCTATGGTCGACGGTGGTGATCGGATGCTGGTAATCAGCATGGTACGAAATTATGAAATAATATTTGGAGAGAACTTTTTGGGGAGTCCTGGTTGGCGTGAGTGCGTTTGAAGTCTTTCTGCTAGATTTATTTCATTTCTTGTTTCATAATATCTTTTATTGGTTCACTTCGTACATCTCCATCCCCCATCGTCGGCCTGAGGTTGCTCTAGGCCAATGAGTGATGGAACCTTGGTTGTTTGGCGACTGGCCTCGCGCCTCCCATGTATCCGGAAACAACGCCCGCGAGTCAGATACCCGTCCAATTTTAGATCACAATGGGGCTCGGCATTCTCGTCCGATTGGGGTGCCTACGGTCTTGGATACTAACTGCCATCGCCATGGATATGTACCTATCGGGCTCTATTGCAAGGGTGCACTCCTCTGGTTTGGCACTCTGATATCTTCGGGCTTCATCTCGAAACTTGATACGGCAGGACATTGGCTAATTGAGAATCCAGTTTTCAAATCCAAGCCTTTTTTAATGTCGCCATCCAACACGTCTGTCACACACTAGCTGAGGAGACGACTTATCCTTTGTGGAAGCGTGGGGTATCCCCATTCGAGCTGAGGATTGTTGATGGGCTGGAACAGGTACTTTCATGGCTAGTTCTATGGTTCTGGTCCGGAATCGCCGAGTCTCGCCTTCATGCGCTCTGGATTATTGTCGGTAATGCGCTGGGGATCTTTGATCGGATTGTGCTGGCACCATACAGAATTGACCAGCACCCCAAATGTCTAAAATTCCAAGAGGAAGCAAATGTCAGCGCAATAGTTCGCGCCCTTTGAACGGTTGATATGTAACTTCAATCCAGGGCCATCCAATCGACTATGCCATTTGCCGAGGCTCATACCATGGGTCTAAGATTCTGGCCCAGAGGGTTGCGACTGAGTTTCTGATGGTAGTTTCCGGCGAACCGGACAAGGGAACCGAGGACATGCTCCCAGGGAGGAAGCTTGTTTCTTATGGCTCATTCTTTGATAGGTCGAGAGCTCACAGGAGAAAATATGAGAAGGGAACTAACCCCCTCAACCCCGGTTGAAGCATGAAATTCGTGGGGATCTTTCAATCTTGCACTATGCACCTTTCAGTTTTATTCGATTCTCTTCATACGCTCCATGTTCTGACCAAATTACCCTTGATACGCGATGACTCTGGTCTTACCAGTCCTCACCTAACCGCGTGAATACATCGCGGTCTTTCCGTGAGCTGCTTCCTGTCAAACTTAGTGCCTGGAGTAGAGCTAACACTGTTGGTCTTTGTAGTTCGAACTATTCTCAACTGTTCTGCCCGGAGGATCTATCACTGAGATATGTCTTCACCGTACGACATCAAAGACAACGGCGACTGGACGGTCATTTACGATGACCAAAATGACTATGACCAAAATGTCAAGACAGAAGAGAAGCCTTCCCGAAGGAGACAGTCTCTCGCGCGAACGTTGTCTATACCAAAGACCATGTGTATCATGTCTGACAACAAGACTGAGATATCAACAGTAGCCGAGCTACTATCCCCGAAGTTGAAATTGCCTCAACTGGGCACAGACTCGGCGGAAAGAGTCTTTCCCGTTCGCTCGGTCGTCTCATTTGATTCCACGCCTTCATCTGCTCTACAGACATCATCCCTCGATAAGCTCGAAACACCGATATCTCCTTTTTCGGACACATGGAGTGCAGGCTTCGCCAATGAACAAGCAGGTTGTCAGCAGAAGAATGCACCGGGGAAGAGCAATAATCCCGAGGGTAGTTTCTCAAAAAGACCCGACGATCTCACTCGGCTCCATCAAAAGAGTGGTGGCGGGAGCGAGATCTCACCAGTGCTCAAAGGACAACCTCACACTAGCCGTAATCCCGATAATTTGGCGCAGTTGAAAAACACTGTGCAAAACGGCGGCGAGATCCTTGACTTTCACAAAACAACAAAGGGGATATACTACTCGCACGAAGATGAAGAGGACATTTTCGTTCAGTCATTCGGTGCACTCGTTGTGATGACAGAGTCTGACGGTAGTTTTGAAGTGCAGATAGCGAGCGAGAACTCGAAAGAAATAGTCGGGCATTCCCCTGGCGAACTCTTCGAGTTGCGGACATTCTGTGATATATTGCCACCATCGCGACACGGCAACTTTCTTTCTCATGCTCAATTTGTCCTGACCGATGACTACTCCGTTAAGGAGTCTGGCCCTGAGGTTTTCTTCCTTTCTGTGTTTTCATCTAACGGAGATGCTCAGGGTACTTGGTGTACCATGCATACGAGCACAGTATATAAGAACTACGTGATCTGCGAGTTCCAGCATGAGGCTCGAGGGGCAAATGATAGTCCCAATTTGGAGAATCTCGAGAGTCAAACGACAACATCGGATAGCCGGAAGTTGGGTATGACTTCGGGGGCATTTTTGGGGGAACTCCGTCCTCCGGGGAAAGATCTCGATACTAGAACCAGCAAAGTCCCGGACTCATCGGAGCTTCTCAACACCATCCCTCGAATTCTCCAGCGACTTGCAAATGCTCAAACTTCGGAAGCTCTCGTTCAACATGCCATTACCACTTTGCAAAGTCTTGTTGAATTTGACAGAACTACCATGTATCATTTCGATAGTGATCGCAACGGAATCGTTGTCGCCGATGCGGTTGATACTTCGTCGGGGTTAATTTCGTACGAAGGCATGCATTTTCCGGAATCAACCTTCCCCGAAGAATTGAAGAAGCTATATACACGCAATGCTGTTTGCTTCTCTTGTTCTGGAAGTCAAGGCATTTCGAAGCTTGTGTATCGGGCTTCCACCAACAAAAGGCCCCTGGACATGTCAAACACCTACCTCTCTGCAGCCCCGGCGCTCTCAACGCCGCATACCAACAATCCCGTCAAGGCCTGCTTGTCAATTCAAATCAAGGTTTTTGGCAAGCTTTGGGGTCTGATATCATGTCAGTCTTACGAAAGTGGCCAAAAGCTCCATCCACTCATGCAAAAGGTGTGTTGGTTTGTAGCCGAGGCGGTTTCAAGCAACATTGAGCGTCTATCATATACCCTCCCTTTTCAATTGCGAGAGGACATATCCCTAAATGAAACAAGAACAGCTCAAACTATCAAGACTCCACCCGGTGATCTTCTCAGTCTATTCGGGGCAGATTATGCCGCAGCGTCAATTATGGGCGAGTCCAAGATCCTTGGGAAACCGATCGACTCGCAGGAAGTCTTGGCATTGTTCGAATGCATGAAAGCTAAAGAGAACGATACTGTGTTTTGGACCGGAGATATTGCTAGTGATTTTCAGGATCTAAACTACTCGCCCGGCTTTCGTCATCTTTCTGGTTTGCTCTACGTTCCTCTTTCAGTGGACGGTCGTGATTTTATCATCTTCTTCCGGGCTGATTTGAAAAGCCATAACCTCGCGTCTGATCTAGAAAGATCGAGTCGACAAAATGAATGGTCGTCAGCAGACTTTGGAAAGGCATCTGTTCTGTCTTTGCTATATCGCACTTTCACCGATATATGGCAAGAGAAGGAGGCTACACTGCAAAACAACCAGTTGATGAGGCTCTTGCTCGCTAATTCGGCGCACGAGTTCCGAACACCTCTCAATGCCATCATCAACTATCTGGAAATTGTTCTCGATGGATCTCTGGATCAAGAAACACGAGATCACATTTCCAGATCACACTCGGCTTCTAAGTCCTTGGTGTACATCATCAACGACCTTCTAGACCTCACAAATGCCGAAACCGGACAACGGCTGATAAAGGACGAGGCATTCAATCTCTCAGAGACCCTCACGGAAGCAACAGATATATTTTGGGAAGAAGCAAGACAGAAGCATGTCGATCTGCAAGTAATCCAACATGCAGCCCTACCTCCCGTTCTTGGAGATCAACGACGGGTACGCCAGGTGATCACAAACTTGATCAGCAATGCTATACAGCACACATCCACTGGAGCAGTAACAATCGAGGCGTGTGTTGTACCAGAGCCACTGGAGCCAAATCATATCTGTGTTGAAGTCGCAATACACGACACCGGATCTGGCATGTCTCAACAGACCGTTGAAACACTGTTCTGTGAGCTGGAACAAGTCTCTAATAAGGGATATATGCAGAATCCCAAGTCATACGAAAGCACTTCAAGTGGCCAGGCATTCGAGACTGAAAGTGTGCTTGGTCTAGGCCTCGCACTAGTCGCCCGAATAGTGCGCAATATGAACGGGCAGCTAAGCTTGAAGTCTGAAGAAGGGAAGGGAAGTTGTTTCAAGATCAGACTTGCATTTCCTCTTCCAGATAAAGAAAGTGGTCAAAAGCAGAACTTATGCACTGTGTCAAACGAACATCTGCAAGAAGATGATAGAAAGCAAGAGACACAGCAAGATACCACATCCTCACATTGCGTAACAAGCCAGAAAGAAGAAGGTATTCCATGTGAATGTGGTCAAAGCCCACAATTTGAATCAGCTGAATCCATCGTGAACGTTGATGTAAGCTTGAAAACTGGCGAATCAAGAAAGCTCTCCCTTTCCGACCAACAGCTCAAGCAGAGCAACCAGCAAGATAAACCGACCACTTCCCTTCCAAAGCAAAATCCCGATCAATTATCAGAAGCATCCAAACCTCAGATCAAAGAAACCTTGTCGATGTCGCCAACCACAATATCCCCAAGCGAGCAACCCCAAACCCCCCAACCAAACATCTCCACCACAATGGACTGGAATCTCCATGTCCTCGTCGCAGAAGACGACCCAGTCAACAGCACGATCGTCCAAAAGCGCCTCGAGAAGTTCGGCCACACGGTATACATGACAAGCAACGGGAAAGAATGCGCATATGCGTACAAAGCGAATCCTACTCGTTTTGACGCAGTGCTTATGGATCTACAGGTACGCCCACCACGCCACACTGAATTACACAATTCCCCCCCTCAATTCATATTCTAACACTCAAATTTACACCTGCAGATGCCTATCGTCGATGGCCTCGGCGCAACACAGATGATACGCGAATACGAGCAGCAAGAGCTAGCCAATGAGACCACCCCTGCGCCTCACATTCCCATCTTCGCTGTCTCGGCTTCCTTGCTCGAGGAGAATCGGAAGATGTATATGGATTCGGGGTTTGATGGGTGGGTTATGAAGCCGATTGATTTCCACAGGGTGGATCGGTTGCTTGGGGGTGTTAGGCTTCAATGGGTGCGCGAGGAGGTTGTTTATCAACCTGGTGTTTGGGAGGCTGGGGGTTGGTTTGAGGCATAGATACATATCCATGATGGCATGCCGCATGATGCTTGAGAGTTGACATTGAGGTTATTATAACTCGAAGAAATAACTGAAATGGGGTCAAGATATCCAATATCCAGATGACATTGAAATCATATGCAAGAAATCTAATCTTTATCCATGGTATCTATGCAAAGAAAGAAAAAAAGAAACGCAAAATGCAGCAAAATGTAGATTAATCATTCAGAAATTTTCCGCTGTGTCGGCAAAGTCAGGCACTGTATCCCCGCACTTGAATGAAGGACTGTATGCCTTGCTCGGCATATATCCATTCTTCCATGCAGTGCGGTAACTCCACTGCGCGGCGGACTCCGTCCGCCAGGTCCAGTAGAACCATCCCATCGCCGTTTCGAAGGCAGACATCTGAGCCTCGGCATACGTCTGCAGGAACTTCTTGTACGTAGTCGAGTATTCGGATGGGTCCTCGTTCGCACCCGCGCAGCTGCATGTTCCTTGGGCTGCTGTTGGGCAATATGCCGTCGTAGAACTGGTATCGTAGGTCCCTTCCCATCGGGTGCCTCGGCCGACGTTGTTCACATACTGCGCGCAGTCGGTATCTGCCTGTGACCATTCGCCGCAAATGGTTGGACCCCATCTGTTTTTTAGTGTTAGCGTATGAAATTACGAAGAAAGGCGGGGGGGCTCAACGTACCCAGAACTTGTCGTGTTGATCTCCCTGATCATGGGCTGCCAACTATTGCAGATAAGATTGACCTTGGCGGTATGATTCAACACGATCTCACCAGTGTTAAAGGTTGTGTATTGATGGGTGTCGAGGTACATATTGTCCGGGTGAGTTTTGAACATGTCGTCCCACTTGGCGAGATTCAAGAATCCATCATGCAGGACAAGAGTGGCATTGACACCGTTCTTGCGGACGAGTTCTGCTGCTTCTTGGGTCCAGTCTAGGACCTTCTCGACGGGCAGGGTTAGCATCAACGGCTCGTTCACCAACCCGTAAATTGTCACCACGTTCTTATACCGATCTTGGGCAAAGAACTGTGAGAGTTGGTTGTGAATCTCAAGTGACCGCTTGCGGTTGAGGGCACCGTCTGGGCCGGTCAACCAGTCGATGCTGCCCTGTCGGCCGCTGTGGTTCCAGCCGTTTTGACTGCCGGGGAGTCCGTGGAGGTCGAGTTTGATCCGCAGCCCATACTTGCGACACCACTCGATTGCACGCAGGAGATATCGCCATGCAATCTTGGGGACGTATGGGTCACCGTCGTAGGTAGTCACGGCCCAGTAGGAGTATGGGATGCGGACATGATCCAGTCCGGCTTCCTGGATCTCTTTTATATCTGACTCTGTGATGAACTCGGCGTAATGTT
This sequence comes from Penicillium italicum, assembly GCA_002116305.1. Classification (NCBI taxonomy): domain Eukaryota; kingdom Fungi; phylum Ascomycota; class Eurotiomycetes; order Eurotiales; family Aspergillaceae; genus Penicillium; species Penicillium italicum. The sequence goes on along the minus strand of KZ108102.1, from coordinate 43,303 downwards.
TCTCAATCGTGGCCGCCGCAGAGGTTCCAAGCTTCTTAGTCAAGGTGTATTCGTCGATGATACTAGCGCTGGATGGCCACTTGCTGAACAGGGACGGGACAATGAAGGGTTCGATAGATAGCCATCCGCCTATATTCACTCCACGGATCGGCTGTGTGCCATAAGGGAACGCCTTGTTGAGAGGAGGCACACCGTCGTTCACTTGGGCAGAATCATCCCAGGTCGAGTTGATTCCCATGATGGAAAGTCCGCCCACAGTGGCATTTGTGAACGTGAGGTTGAACCCTTCGGTCTGGTACCAGGTAAATGGATCCAAGACGGTGCCCTTGGCGTAACTCTGAAGTACGGTTGTCAGCAAATTCCATCAACGTGGTAAACTCAAGTCTTACCGGTATGCTGTCGCGGCTGATGCTTCCCAAATTAGAGGTAGAAGAACTACCACCAGAGTCCGAGGAACTCGGTTTTGGTTTTGGATCTGATGGTTTCTTTTTTGATGTAACAATTGCAACCGGGATGATGATGGCAAGCAAGAGGAGGACCGCCAGTAGACATCCGACCAAGATACGCTTCTTTCTCGACCAATTAGACCAAAACTTCCAAGCCGGTGGCCCTCCACGGCTCTCCGAGCTGCCTTCCCAGCTATCTTCGTCTTTCCAGTGATCTTCCACAGCAGGTCCACCACCGCCACGATGACGAACCCGAGCATCAGAGCTATGCCCTTCTTCCAAATAAGCACCAGACACAACTCGCGCGCCGGCTTTGTGGCGTGAGCGACCCTCCGCAACGCCAGCGTCAAGCGCCGCACTAGCAGTATCGTCCAAGGCAGCTCGCTTCCGCTGTCGGCGACGTTCGCGACGCAAATCATCTTCTTCGCGAGACCGTTCCATGCGATCCTCATCCTCTAGCTCAGCGGCGAGACGCGCCATGGCATCCACGCTCAAGAGATGTGCTGCACTACTCGAAGACTCAGTGCTGCGATGTTTCCTCGCCGCCGCCGCCGCCGCAGCAGCATCGAGTTCCCGTTCACGTTCTCTCTCTCTTTCTCTTTCACGCTCGCGTCGTCTGCGCCTCCGCGCCTCGGCCTCAACATCAACATCAACATCCCTCGCCCGTCTCTCTCTAGCAGGACTCGCACTCGCACTCTCTTCTCTGCGATACCTCCTCTCCCGATCCCGGCGTTTAGTAGGCGACGCAGCAGGCGAGTCCTTCACCCTCGAACTCCCCCTTTCCCGTTCCCGTTCCCTATCCCGTCTCTTCCCCTCCCCAGACTCCCCATAGACAAGACCCGCCGCCTCATCCTCCTCCTCCTCCTCCCTCCGTCTGCGCCTCCGTTCCCTGCGCCGCTCGCGCTCCTCGTCATAATCATCACGCTCATTATGCGAATTCGACTCGTAGCCCGATTCCCCACGGAAACGGTATTTCGCCGTGCGCGCGTTGCCAGGACTGGATGTGGCGCCTTCGTCGACGTCCTCGTAGCGGCCGCGGATGTACTCGCGCTCCCGTTCCCGATCCCGGTCTCGGCGACGCGAGCGCTCTTGCTCGCGTGTGCGGTCGCGATCCCGATCCCGATCCCGATCCCGGTCGCGTCTTTCGGGTCGGTCTCGATGGGATTGGCTGAGCATGCCAGATGGCGGGTAGTGGGGGGGGAGTTGGTGTGGTATGCGCTGATCGCTGATCGATGGGGTGGGAATGTGGAATTGACTGTTTGTGGGGATGGATGGATGGTTGGATTTGGGTTGGTAAGGGGAAGAGGGAGGGTGAAGAATGGGAAATGTGTCGAGGGTTGGACACGTGTAGTTGGAATTGAGAAAGCTCAGTTGGTCTTAGAATTGCAATGACCATCTATATGCGGCATAAGCTGGTATATGGCTTGATGGCTTTGTTTTGCTTTTTCCCCACCTGGATCTTGCCAAGAGATTTTAATCACGTTAAAATGGCTTTGTGTTTATAGGGTTTGCTGTCTATAAAGCCATTAAAACTTGTGTATTCTTAAAATATGACATAGCCCATAAAGTCCACGCGTTCATCATGATACCTATTTCGAATGTTATAGGTAGATGTGAATGGTTGCGGAGCAACGGGTGGATTTACATAGAGGATTACTATTTATATTCTAGGACGTCAGGTACAATTGATTTCTTATATTGAAATGCAAGAAATAACACTAAATACACCTATCCCAGTCCAAATAGACATGCAAGCGCCGGTCCATTCTAACCAAAATAATGTTCATATCAACGAGTCAGGGTATGGAAACTCCAAAACACAATACAAGGTTAAAGAAAGCATCAATGCAAAAAGAAGGAGACGATAATCAACAAAAGCAACCGAAAGAGGAGTGATGTAAGGAGGGGAAAAAAACAACGCAAGTCTGGGTTGGGTGTTTGTATCTGTCATGAATATCTGCACAGTTGTGAGGGGGAAAGGATGATATATAGAGATGATAAAAGATGAGATAGATGAATTCTCGCTGTGTCCGGGGAATCTAATATAATGAAAGGAAGATGGTGCCGCGAGCACTGCATCTCGTGTTGCAGAGATCAACGCAGAGAAATGCATATTCGATGTACAGAATGCAATCAGACAAAGTCAGCAAGACCGTCTCCCCCCAGCCGCTCCCAATGGAGCGAATACCGGACCGTATCGAGGTGGTGGCAACCCGGCAAAGGAGTTAGAGGGGGCATTCAATCATCGACCTCCTTGGATGCTGAACTGGGAAGCTTTGGTCATTGGGCCGAGATCTCAAACTCAACGGTGAGTAGAAACCAATTAGGTTGGCACAATGGCCCATATTATGCGGGTATATTGTCAGCAGCGACAGCGCCACCCGCGAAAGCGTCAATTGGTTTTCACCAAAGGCGAGCCTTTCAGCTGATGACCTGCCGGGCGCCTTCTTTGCCCAGGACGCCTGGCTCAGTTGGCTTAGGACTGCGATCGCGGCCCTTTTTCCGACTGAAGAAAGATAGCATGCCATTGGCTTGCTTGCCCTTGTCATCACCACCCTCCAGTCCATCCGCGGGGGTGGAGTTATGGGCCAGCTCACTCCAGCTGCCAGCTTCGTTGAGAACCATTTGCACGCCTCCACTTTTACTCATTTGCCGAGTGGCACCGCGGTGTCGATTAGTGTGGGGTAGGGGTCGGTGGAAGGCCGGAGCAGGCGGCGATGAAGGCAACGCACGGCTAGAAGGAGAGGGAGGAGGCTGACCAGTCGTGGGGTCGTTGGACTCGAGTGTCTCGCTGGCTGTAGTCATGTTTTCATTCCGTGGAGCACGGTAATGCGAGCCGTCGGCTTCGATGGGAGATGCATTTTTAGAGTCGGGCTGTGAGAATTGACGGGCATGTACTGTCGGGTTCGCTGGGGTTGTGGTGTTCCCTTGGGTTGTTGTCGCAATTTGAAGGCACTCTTCGGGGTTTCTGGAAGACACTGTGAGCACAAGGAGGCAGTCTTGATGCGGAGGGACACTCACATTACGGCAGCAATAGCTTCCGCGGCATTGCCTTGGTAGCTTGTCAGGGTGTAGTCAAACGGTTCGAACATTGTTTCAATGAGGCGATGGAGCTCATCATCCCGAATTTCTTTCGCAGTGGCATCGTCCCTTAGTTCAGCACGCGGCTTTTGCTTGCGCGTTCTGGCCTCCAAGGGCGCTTCTTCAAGAAGCAGCTCCTCCAGATCGTAAGTCGCATCGAAGTTGGTTTTATCACTTGATGGACGGAATACTGGTGGGATCTGTTTGCGCTCCAGGGCGTCAAAGTCGATTTCGGCGAAGAACATGTGTGAGGTGTAGGTCTCAAAGCCGATAGCGCCGATTCGTTGACTCCGGTCTTTTTGTATCAATGATCCCAACGCCCGCAAACACGCTACTGATACTGCGGGATTGGTGACGTAGTATTTCGGCTGCGCCTTTTTGATGTTTTCGCTCAAGGTCTCTTGGCTTCGGCCTTCAAATGGTCGCTGCGCCCAAGGTTAGACTGGGAAATAGACGGGCAACAAATATTCCATACCTTATTGTAGATGCACTCGTAAAAAGTGACACCTAATGACCACCAGTCAACCTCAAAAGTATAACCGCTTCCTTCGTAGACTTCTGGAGCTAGGTAGGCCAGCGTTCCTGACTTGCTTGTAAGAGGCTTCCCCGGTCGGCAATCTGATGCCACATTCTTAAGATTCAAATTAGCTGAAGCTCGCGCAAATGTGATCCATGCCATTTTGAACTTACAAAATCAGCCAAGTGAACATGTCCATCGGAGTCCAACAGGACATTGTCTGGTTTTAAATCGCGATGAACGATACCCTGCGAATGGATATACTTCAGAGCACAGCCCAGTTCCGCCATCCAAAACCGCACCGCATCCTCTGTGAAGCATTTTCGGGAGATATGGAATCGAAGATCGCCTCCATTCATTAAATCAACCACAATGTAGCTTCAGATCGGTCAGCGACGGGTGACGAGAGTCGATTCGGGAATACTCACATGTACTCCATGTCCTGAAAACTGTATCGCAAATTGCACAGGAACGGATGATTCAAGTGTTCAAGCATTCTCCGTTCACGAATTATATTCCGTACGCTTTCCGAACGAACCACTGAAACGAATGTCAGCTATAGCGCTCTCGGCTCAGCCGCTTTGGAGCTCCAACACACCTTCCTCTTTGCGGATATATTTGAGGGCGAATGTGAGGCCTGTGTCCTTTCTTTCAACAATTCGTACTTTTCCAAATGCGCCCTTTCCGACCACACGTAGGAGCCGGAAATGATTGAGGTTGACTAGTAGATAAAACGCGATCAGCATGTTATTCGAAATAATCCTTCGTGACTCAGGTAGTCCCCAAAGACGTCCTCTCCGATTCGACTCCAGTAAACCTACCTGCATCGTTGCAAGATATCGGTTTCCCCTGAGTGTTTCCCATGTTGTGAGGATAGACCGATGGTCGAAGTAATTAAAGGTTGACTAGTATCTTGCTGACAACATCACACTTCTCCCAAAAGTCTTCTGGTTGTTGATCACGCCAACAGCAATAGTTGGGCAAGCCACGAGTGGATAGAGGAGACTGATCTTCGGCGAATATCGAGCTCAAATCGCAATTTCCATGAGAGGTGACTAAATTCCGAAGGTAGAATGGTCGAGCGGGGGTCAAATATTTCAGAGTCGGCGAAGATGATCAATGCAGGTCGAGCTGTAAATCTTTTGAGATCTAGACAATGCTAGATGAAATGAGAAGGCCACCAGAACTCTCCAAGAGAAAACCAAGCAGATGTTAGGGTTCCAAGCCTGCAGGGTATGTATATTAAGAAAACGTGAGGGTCCGGGAGCTTAGTCGCGAAGCACACCGATTTCGGGTTGGATAAAAGAACCCACGAAAAAAAACAGTGGGAGATAATAGAAAATGGAAGAAATAAATATGTCAAATGACACAGCAATACCAAGAATTTCCCAGTCCACTTTGGCCAGGTGAAGCAAAGATGAAAGAAAGGGGATGAAGCGGGTGAGCGGTCTGGAAGTGGCAGTAACTGAGCCAATCACGCGTGACGAAGAAAATGGGGGCAAAGGGGGGGATTCATGAATCCGCACCTATGCTTATTCTGGTCTTGGATGCCGTGCGATCTACACTGTGTTACTGCTATTTAAGACTAGTTGCTTTGTGAAAGATCTTGGTATTCCCCGGCTATCGGTGTTTCTTAGATTTGGGCTGATAACGTGTGGACATGATGTTGGATGGTTCCCGACTTTCATATAAACCCCCACATGCTCTCCGAACATCGGGCTCACCAGGGCTAAGGAGTTTGAGGTTAGGTGGAGAGCATGTAGCCCTTGGCCTAGTTCGACCCGCTTAAGTTGATGAGCGGAGGCTATGATATCCGCTAACAGAATGCACAGACTTTTTTTAATTCAATTCAGTGACCTGTCCATTATGATCCTAGATGAACATCCCGGCGATCAAATTTTAATTTGAAACAGGGTTCTTTGGGGGCAACCTTGGAAGGGTTCGGGGGGAATTGGTAATTCTACCCGATTGAGTGCTCGATCGGGCTATCTTGTTAGATTGTACTTCAGTACGATGTAGACTGTGCCTTACGCCCTACCCTCTGTTGGTGAGACTCTGTGCCACTTGAAATTGATTTTACCTAGTTCTCTGTCTCAATCCCATTCCCCTGGAGCTACAATTTGGAATATCAAACAAATCATATCTTAAAAGGGTTGAACCAAGAGATAGCCTGGAAGTATACTGCAACCGACTGATCACAGTTGGCCACACGTGTGAGATCTCCTATTTCTCCCGAAGTCTCGTGGCCGCCACGTTATCGATCGCCCTAGGCCGAAATGCATAGTTGTCTCGGGAACCGTCGTATAGAAGGGCCCTGGAATGCTTAAAGAATCTTCGACGTTCGATTTTGAGCCCTCACATGTACGGACTTTTGTCCGCTGCAGTTGGATCAATTCTAGGCGGGTCTTTTTTGGCATTCACTCCACTCCGGCGCAGATGTGCTGCATACGCACAGAGGATGTTTGTCTGACACCTTGACTTTCCCCAATTTGGGTCTTATTGGCCCTTGAAATGTGGACACAGTCAGCTGGTGCAGGGTTCTAAACCCCTGTCAAATGAGAGTCCAACTAGAACCCCTAGAGGGAGCCCACGGTAAGCTTGTAAAATAGAATGTGGAACCCTTGTCAACTGGGCGTTGGATAAGACATGAGAGATCAAGAAACGGTTTCAGCCTACTAATGTGACTTGCAAGAAACATTTGAACCCGGGATTAGGCTGTTGACACTATTGGTATTTTATTAGGTACACGCATGACTTTGTGATGAATAAAGATTATGTATCGAAGCAGTTCATGGCAATTACGGACATGTCTATAAGGCGTTTTGATGCTTAACATATTGACTTATCTCATTTTCAAGTCTGTTTTGCATTTTCTCGCAGGATAGACACAAGATAAGACTGGTTTTGGATGATCTATACCTCTAATCATCATTATAACCTTGGGAGAGTCCACTCGGTTAATGGATTATCCATACAGCGTTAAGAAGTAATGCATTTCTAGTTTCAACAAGGATACGGAGTAGATTGCCAGACAATTGTTTAACCCTGACAATCACCCCTGTTTGTTAAAATCGAGTGGATCATGCCCTTCAGTCTTTAATCCAACTTTCCGGAGCGATTGGTTAAAATGGTAGTCCTTAGTAAAATGTGCTTAATCCTTTTCACTTCTTCTGTTACTTATCCTAATTTAAGGTATTTCTTGTCAGTGTAAATGTTATGGAGGAATGTTGAGACCTCCTGAGGATGTAGCTAGGTAGGTATAGAGATGATGGCGCGGTCACGGGGTAGCTCTTTCCTTCTGGTTTCCTCAACGTTGCTGCCATTTCTCGTTATGTTGTAGGCCTAGGCATTTCTTCATCTCTGCTCTCTCACTTCCCAACCATTCATCATGGATAGCTCTGAAAAGCCCCGTCCGCTGCTGCAGCGCCCAGAGAGTTCTGTGGATGTTATAGATTTCTCCTTTGGCAAGCCCGCCTCACACAAGCCCTCGTATTCGCGAAACCTGACCAAGCAAACAACCATCCCCCATCCTGCAATTGATAATTTCCAATCTTCAAGGGAATCCATGGGAGAGGAGGCAGGTCGCAATCATCAATTGACAAGGCCAGACACGTATGTAGACCCAAGCTGATCTCATAAGTGAACACCCTTGTTCACAATGGACTAACATCTTCTCTTGGATTCAGCCCTCTCAATTCTCGCAGCGGTGGGAAAGAAGGAATCTCAAGGGTACCAATCCCCGTGAGACAACCGGTGTTTTCTCGGCCACCAAGTCGGCTATCTGAACCCAACAAAGACAGCGGTAGTCAGTCTACACCTGGAGATCTAGGGAAACAGAGTTTTGTGCAAGAACAGGCGGTGATAAGCTTTCGGCCGAACGAGCCCACCAGTACTGATACCCCTAGAGAGACTGTTAGCCCTGCAGAAAGGGTAGTTGATCCGAGTCAAGAGCATATTGTTGACATCAAGAAAACGGGTGAGGTTAACCCTGCCTTACCTGAGCCGCCCCAGGGGCAACATCTTCACAAAGAGAGACAAGTGGTTCCGGAGAACACAAGCTCTCGTGTTCCTCTCAAGCCTATACACAATCAGCTTCAGTCGTCGAAGCGGCGTCATGCCCCTGAGAAGGAAGCGTCTTCGAAACAACAGGCACCGCTAGTTGGTGGCAAGAATGGCGTTCAGCTCAGTGAAGATGATCTATTTGAGCTTCTCATCACGAGAATGAGACAGCGAGAGGAAAGCGAGCAAGCGGCTGCAGTTATCCAACGGCAAGTCACGAATGAGAACAAGGCCTTGAAGGAAGAAAATTTTAATCTGCAGGACCGGCTCAAGAAATGTCAAGGACAGCTCGCCAAAACATCGTCCGAGTCAAGATCTCAGCGCGCACAAATAGACAAATGGAAGGCGAAACTTGGTACATTCAAAGGCGTCCTCAATGAACTTGGCCGTGAATATGGCGCAGTCCGGGAGCAAGCGAAAGAATTGAAAGAAGCCGCTATAACTCTTGACAAAGAGAAAAGCGAAATCCAATACAGTTTGAACGAGATCAGATTGAAAGTTTCGGATAGTGCAGAAACAATTCAAGACCAACACGAGAGACTCTCAATTTCGGAGGGAACGGTTTCCAGTTTGAGGGAAGCCTTGGAGCATTCAGAGAAAAGAGGCGATTTGATCAAGTCCCAGCTATCCAACGAGCAAAAGCGAATTGCGACTCTAGAAACCTACATCCAAAATGAGTCTCAGAGCCAGTCACAATACTTGGCCCTTGTCAAAAGCGACCAGCGCAAGATGGCCGAAAAACTTGACTCTGCCTGCGAGCTCTTCACCACATCTTGCTTCAAATCCCAGGACAACATCTTGTCAAAACTGTGTCCGGCGCTTGAACATTGTCTCGCTTCGGTTCAGGAGTTGAAAGAACAGTGCTCTGCCGAGACTATGAATGTCCAAGACTTCACCAATAACGTTCATGAGGCGACATCTCGGTAAGTTATATGGAAGTGTAATAAAGGACAACAAATATTGTAGACTCACTATGACTCTAGTTTCAATTCCTTGGCTGGACAGGTCGCAAAGGATGTCGACCGAAGCACGGAAATGAGCAAAAATGTGTTCCAGGCCCTCCAAGAAGCTCTTCAAGCGATTGAAGGCAATCTCGGTCCGTCCTCGTCAATTTTCAAACAGCTTGCTAGTAGTGAGAGTTGCTACGGAAATTTGCAACAACAACTTCAGAGTGTTGAGCCAATGCTCGGCAGTCTTGATACTTCTATCAAGGCCGTGGGAATAACAGAAACAGACCTGGTGCGGGGGTTAGAAACTTTCGATCAGAAGCTTTCAGAAGCTCGAATTCCAGCAGGGAACCCTGTTTTAGAGATGGAAGTTTCCAAGAAGTTCGCTGAAAATACGCAATTGCAACTTCAAATGCAAGAGATCTCGATCGAGGTTGAGTCTCTTCGAACGCAACTTGCCAGCAAATCATCTGAGAATCAACATCTTCAGCATGCTTTGACCGAGACTGTAACTAATGAACAGGCATCAAAGAGTCAAAACGCCCGGCTGGAAATTGAGAAGACGGCCCTAAGGGGCGAGCTTCAATTGCTCGAGCAAAGAATCCGAGAAGAGTTGGACACTGCAAACACCAAATGGCAGGGTCAGATGAAAGCTAAATTCGAAGAACAAATCCAAGGTCTTGAGACAGAAAAGGCGAGGCTAGAGAGAGATTCCAATAACCTCCAGTTGCAGCTTGCAACTGTTCAAAGCTATTTGGTAAGCCAGACCGTGCCTAAGGAGACAGTGGTTTGCTAACAGCATGGAGACCGAAACAGAAAAGACAGCCGAGGATGAGCGACTGGAAAAGGCCTTCATGGTAAGCGATGCGGTGCATGTTCTTGATGTGCTCTTCTGATGGGCGCAGCTCCAGGAATCACACAAGCGAATCGAGGAGCTGAATGATTCTTGCACAAGATACATCACAGAGGCCAAGGCCATTGAAGTTGAAACAAACTTATTGAAGCGCTCCGAAGCGACTCTCCTAGCGGAAAAAGACAATCTCCTTGAACAGCTTGGACAAGCGAAAGGAAAGACCACCGAGCTTGAAGCGAGCCTGGGGCTGAAGACCGAGTCTGAAGTGCTGAAAGACAAAGCAATCCAGGAAGCAGAAAAGAGGGCTGAGGTGCTTGAGATGGAGGCAGCCCAGAAGAATGAAGAGCTTACAGCGACCAAAGAAACCCTCGCCATGCTCAAATCACGGTCATCTGCGTTGGAGAAGGTCGGGGAGGAAGCTGATGCTGAAATAATTTCACTCCTCCGCCGGGCCCAGGAGGCCGAAAGTTGGCAAGCGACCATAAGAGAAGGGTTTGCCAAAGTGATCGAGGTACATCCCGATGAGCCTTTTGAGCAAACATGGCAGAAACTGGAAGATATCATTCAGTCCTCGCGTGCTCAGCAGTCCATTACGGGCGATGCGTCTTGCGCCAAGACTCAAGGCTCGGATGATATGGAGGTGACTGGGGGCAGCAATCTTGCACTGGAGCCAAGAGAGGGGAGAAATGACAATCTCTTGAAGACCAATGAATCAAACAAGGAAGCTCTCAATACTGCTGGAAACATGCAGACTAATGAAGCTCTACCCCCAAGGATGTGTAGCCCCCCGAAGGCTTTGAAACATGGCGATTGCGTTGACTCTCTACCAAAATTCCCTGCTGCCCATAGTCATATCGTTCCGTTTTCGAGCCTCCACGACAGACTTTCACGGGAAAATAGTCTGTCACTTTTCAATGATCCAGCTGAGCTCGAAATGCTCTTCATGTCAACTCCGGATCTCCAAGGAGCGTTGCCAGATGATACCATCAAGAAAGCGCAAGAAAACCAAAGGATTCCAGCTGAGCCCCTGAAAATGGGTCGAAACCTCAATGAACCTAGCCGTGTGCTTGGGATACAACCTCCCAGCGCCGATGACAGCAGAAGCGGAAGATCCCAGTCAGCTCTTGAAAAGGTTGACTGTTCCCTTGTTGATAAATCTGCCAAGAACGAACTGTCCAACACCAAGCGTAAAGTAGTTAGCTTTGAGGGGACGCGTGTTGTCACCCAAACAGAAATTGGCAAAGCTAGACGAATGTCAGACGCAACCGACAACAGCTCTGGAAGAGAGTCCGAAAGTAAGGAAGTAAAGAGAACGCAGCAACGGACTTACAGCCGCCTTCGCCAGTCTGTGGCACAGTCGGAAACTTCAATTGAAACGACAACCGAGATACAGCCTGCCAACAAAGCTTTCGTGGGAGACTCTCAACAGGGTTTAATGGACCAGAGTGAGCACTCTTCAAACGCCAACCCAAGGCCACCGAAGAGACCACGAAACGCAGCCGATGGCCCGGAGCGACGACTGAGCCCGAAGGGTTTGGCTTCAGGTAGCAGCAGGGGAGTCACAGCCGGCCAAGCTAGCGCTACGCGAGGCCGAGGTAAGCGCCGGACTCGAGGTAAGATGCCTGACATTTTCCCAATATGGCCCTATTTAACGATTAGAAGGAGACCGCTACAATCAGCGCTTCAGCCAAAACGCCGGCTGAGCAGTTCAACGTGAGGTGACCCCGAGAGAGATGTCATTCCTCCATTATTATTATACTCTGACCATGTCGAGCAACTCCCCCTATCCATATTATCAAAAGCAGGACGTGAGCGACAAGGCCATGGATATTGAAACATTGGGTTAGAAAAACTGTTGTTATCATGAACGACTGCAATGCTCATCCTTCCAAGGCCACGAAGCGGAATGTTGTGAGATGTTTATTTTAGTCTTATTGAGTTACCCAAAGCTGTATTGCTCTTAACGCCAAACAAAATGCTCCAACAAAAGGAGGTTCACCGCAGAAGATCCAGGAAACCGGCGAAATCAAAATTTCCCGATTGGCTCCAGTAAAATAATGTACACACAGGGGTCGTTCCCCTGACATCCTTATCGCATTCCCCTAGATCCGCACAAAGTCTGAAATATTGTTCGGCGTATCGGGGTAGCATTTGGAAAGTAACGCAAAAGGCGAATTTCGATTGGAGGGAGAAGTAGAGATCGAAATCAAAGTCATCACGGCGATTGAAAGGCGGATATCTCTCAAAGCGCACAACAATCAAATTGGAGAAAAAAGCGAGCAGAACTCAGATCCAAAATCGAATAGCTTATTTGTTCTTTCCACCCTTGGTCGCCTCAAGGAAAAGCACCTGCTTCTTAACGACAGGATCGTACTTCATCATGCTCAGAGGACGGTGTACACGGGGTCGGATCATCGTGCGGTAGTAACCCGTCATGGCCATGGAGATCAGCCGGACGGCAATGGTACGGGACTTCGCTGTGTCGGGGAAAAGACGCTGTTAGCCTTCGGCCGCAAAAGAATCCGGGGGTTCTCGGTTCTCGCTGCCATCGCTCGTTTCACATCCCAATTTCGGCATGGGAGGGTAGTGGATCATGCGATTTGACTTTAGGGGTTTCTCGTTCCACATACCTTTCTTGGCCATCTTGCGCGGCGTCTCGGAGTTTCTTGGTCGAGTTGTCGCTCCGAAACGATTTCGAGGTTGGAGTTGATTGTTTCCCGTTGGTCACGTGGGTGAGTCTGCTTAGTCATTGATTGTTGTCAATTCGCCCAGATCAACCCGTGGACATTTCGTTGGATTTGCATTTGGAAGTTGCTAGGCATAACCGGGATCACCTGGGCATGAATTATCATTATATTCAAGTTTGAATGAACATCAATAAAGTCTCCCATCTTCCACTTTTATCTAGATATCTCATGGACCTATGGATGGTCCTGGCCTTCCCACGCCCCTGCAACTCCATCCCAGATAGTCAATTGGTTCTAGTGAGTATCATGGCCTAGACGGAGAACTCCGTACTCTGTTCAGTCAACTATCAATGTTAATCATCCTTGTGGAACTCGTCAACTCAGTACCAGCTGCCTAGGTGAGATTAGTCGTATCTTGATTATTGGTTGCCTTTCAAGCTGTGGATTTCCCTTAATATGCGAACTGAGTACATATGTGGGTAGGTGCTGATCTATTACGCCCAGTGATTTTCGTCTTCTAACCATTTCCTTCTTCCGTTCTACCAGTTTCTACATCCGGAGTAGGGTGAAGGTACCTTGACAATTAATATGGGTAGCTAGTATCCGCAACTAGGACGGTTTTAGTTAGCCTGAGTTAGCTCTGCATGATTGCCGTTTACATCAGAGCATCGCTATTGTGACGCTATGCAAGGACCCCCAGGACTGAAACTATTGATCATTCACGCTCAATTTCCTTCCTCGGATACCAAACCGGTCTTCCTAGTGGCCTGATACAGTAGCTATCGTGGCTGAATAACGTAGAATTTCAGCTTCTCTGGGTTAGTCTGTCTCACATTTTGCAGAACTAATGATCGCCTGAAGAAGCAACTGCATACCCGAAACTGACAAGGCAATATGAACTAGAATGTCAAAAGCAGCGTTTGGTGGCAACTAGCGCCGGTGTGTCCGTAGGTAGTATATACTAGTTCGCTCCTTGTTCGATCCTTCAATGAGCCAGAAGAATACATAAAGGACCACTCGTCCGACCCCAAAAAGCCAGAATCATCCTTTTCCCATCTCTCAAAGCTTCTAGTCGCAATCATGATGACCTACAGCCGCTCAATCCCCTTCGCTCTCCTTGCCTTGTTCGGCAGCACCACTCTCGCGCAGAGCGTGGATGGCGCCCAGTACAACAAGCCGGACGGTGGCCCCCCAGGAAGTTACTTCGCTGCTGGCTCTTCCATCCCTGTTGCTGCTCTGCACAGCGCTGCTGCTCAGGCTAGCGATGCTGTGCCGGGTGGAACCTATCCCATCAATGGCGATGAGGGGGCTAAGAGAATTACCATCCACCGCGACTGGGCCAACTTCGACGAGGTAGATGCTCTCACCAGTCGGTTATTTGCAAGATCCGCATACTGACTCAATCGATACTAGGGTGCCGCATTTGTTTTCGTCGCGGACATGGATGTCGACTGCGACGGTCTTGACTACAGGTGCAAGGTATGAACGACTACCATTGTCTATCCGGTATATGATTACTGACAAAAATGGTGGCAGGGAAACCCCGATGGCCAGGACGAGACCAACTTCGGTGCTTTGGCTGCCTACGAAGTGCCTTTCTATGTGGTTCCCGATAGATTCGGACACACGTTCCGAAATGTGCTTCCTGGGAACAATGTCGGTGCAATTATCTGGTATGATTTCCCCGCTCCAAACGATATTTCAGCGGCATCTGTTCTAACTGAAAGCTAGTGACGGGAAGATGTTCTACGGTATCTTCGGAGACACCGATGCAGACACCCCCCAGGTTATCGGCGAGGCCTCGTGGTTGATGGCCCGCACCTGCTTCCCCGATGAGGACCTCAATGGCAACAGCGGACACGGTGCTCCCGATGTGACCTGTAAGTCTATAGAAGATCCTTTTTTTGATTTTTTGACGCCTACTAACCCAACCAGACATTGTCTTCACTGGCAAGGATGCGGTGCTTCCCAGCAGTGCTGTTACCGAAAAATACATCACCAACTTCACCACTCTGCGCGCTCTGGGTGACAAGCTTGTGACCGCTCTTGCGAAGAACCTCAACCTGTCTGGTGGAAGTGACAGCGGTTCTGGCTCAACCGCCCCACCTGCGACTTGCGAGTGGGAGGGACACTGTGAGGGTAAGAATCCTTCTGCTCATATTCATTCTTAATGGTCACTAAATAATTTTCTAGGTGCTTCTTGCAAGTACGGAAGTGACTGCTCGGGTCAGCTGGTCTGCAAGAGAGGAAAGTGTGCCCCAGTTTGAGTGAATAAAACTCGGTAGCTATGTGGGATTTGATCCAAGGGGAAAGATAGTGTAAATCGTTGAGATAAATAGCTATATATATCGAATTTGAGGGCGTGGTAGCAATTTCCTAATCGGGATGCCATTTTGATTAGGAAAACGCATCTGGATCCACTCAGTCTTCAGGAAAAACCAAAAATGAATAGTAAGTACTCAATTAGCAGTGTACATCTGGAACCACCCGTTCCAGGCTTAGTCAATCCATCAGTAAAGATTTCGTCGATCAAGTGTAGGAGGGTATAAACAATGCTTTGCAAGCAGAACGTTTTACCGCCACTAGTAACAAACCCACGGTAAAGGACAGGCCTGAGAAGCCCAAACAAGTTGGCAGAGCTGTTTATGAATATACACAATGCGCATGCGACTGCGCAAGCCCACAATATATATATATATATCACAATCGCGACATTTCACACAAATCTACGCTCGAGTTCTCGATTGGCGCTAGGTAGAAGAAGCTATGTACTTACTACGCAAGGTGGGTATACGGGTATGGGAGTCTTTGATTGAAGATAAAGAACCCCTGCGTCAACCATCGCTGCCAATTATGATGCCAAATGGGACAAGCAAGCAAACGATCAAAACTGGAACATGACGGAGGTCCTGGAACCAGATCGCCGAAAACAAAAATCAAGAATCAGCGCTCAGAAATTAAGAAATGCGCGGGAGAAATTGATGCAAGGATGCTTTATGCTAGCTATTGCACACCTAGGGAGTGGGGAGCGAAGAGACACCGCACGTACCTTCTTCAACGCGATGGCCAATAGTACAGATTCGGTGTCAGTGTTTTACTTCAACTACTTAGTCACCCGGTATATGTACACAACTATCAATGAAGATGCACGTTCGACAGAAAGGATAGTGATCAGCACAGTTGACAGGTCCTTGGCTCAACAGATCAAGCGGGGATGCGCTACTGTGACAAGTTTGATGAGATTGCTGTGCTGCCTTAAACCACTTGGCTTCATCGTCTTTTGTTGTATCAACACTAAAGGAAAAAGGCGTAGATACGATGTACAGGCGCGATTTATTGGCCTAGCTCTAAATCCAACTTGTCAAGCTTGTAAATTCACCTAAGAACTGACCTACGCTCTCGCCTCTTGAACCCTAGCACTTACCCCAACTAAGCCCTTTGTGTTTGTACAACTCTAGGGACATGATTAGCATGAGAGCCGCCTAGCTATCGCGAACCCCCTGTAATAGTGAATTCCAGTATTTGCCCCAGGCCGAGTTCACGAGTACTTCAACCATCCAAGATTGCTGTCGTTTGCATCGGAGTCCCCGATCCTATTGTTCAGACCTGACATAATGGAATGATGGTCTCGGCATGATGCGATGTAAACTGCGGACTGAGTATCTCGATCGTATGGGAATGTATCAAGGGCCTGGTATTAAGCGAGAGACCGTTTGTTACTGCGGCGGGAATGAGATCGCATAGCTCAATATGTGTAAATCCAGGGGCAAGGTGTTGACTGAATTGGGCTTTGCAATGCCTTTTGATTAGGAGTTGACCAAGGTCAAGTTCAGGTACATATGCATGAAAGTCTCGGTCATTCGAGGTCTCCAGCAACAATTGCGTGCTGAATATGAGTCAAGTGGCCACAATGGATTGGGTAAACGTGTCACAATGCTCCCAATGAGGTCGCCAAGCTCGGCCATGGTGCTTTGACCAATCTATGTATAGACGAGAAACAGTGTACGGTGTAAAAGGAGAATGTTGAGAATAAGTTGTCCAATCATGTGACAGTTGGAGAAGGCGTGCCTGTTTGTTGGGTTTGTTCCGGTCACCTGAGATTGAAAAATGGCGAAAATGCGGGGGAGACCCGCCCCAAGTAGCCAATTGGATAATAATGCCTCAAGCCTGTGGCAATGACTTCATTGTCTGCAATTTCTGCAATTTCTCTAAATAGATCAGCCTATTAAGGAGTAGAAACGTAAATGTTTCCAAGAGTCACTTGATGCATTTACGTGATATTACCTAAAAATTCGGTTTGCGTCGGGGAGATACTAACTTGATTCGGCCTTTCCTTACGTTTTATGATCAACTATGAGTCTAGAATGCTACGATCTTACATGATTTTACGTGATTTCACAAGAGTCGCCAAGATGTTGTGTCGAATTTCGACATCACGTTGACAGCGTGGTTGAGGTTGGACTAAATGGCGTTATGATGATCTACCCGTGGTCATCCCCCGCAAAATCTATATAAAGAGATATCTTCCCCGGACTTGAGATTCAACATCACAATTCAATTCCAAGCTATTTACTTCTGAGTCACTGCCTCGGGTACCTTATTCCGCTCAACTACAATAGAATTCGATCACATGTGAGTAACGTAGGTATCTCCCTATGTCTGACAGCTACTGATACAAACCCTTTAGTCAATGACCCAGGGTCAATCCTCTTTCACCATGACTATCAAACTAGAGCGCTCGTCACAGGACTGGAAATGCGACCAATGCGGACTTCCCGGAGTGCGCTTATCCACAACCTCAGGCTCAAATGATGCTGGCAGTCAGGCATTCTACAAATGCGTCCCATGCAATCGCTCCCTGGGTGCTTGCCCTTGCACCACATCGGGAGCCAGAACAACCTCAACGTATCCGTGTGGTGACAGCGATGCCGAATCATCAGACGAGGATGTGCTTCGCGCTCTATCCATGCTTCCTAAGAAGCAAACATTCAACCCATACAACCCGGATTCAGAGTTCGAGGAAGATTGGGAGTCAAATTGCAGCCCAGGATTTATGGTCTCGAGATTCAAGGCTCAAGGCAGAGAAGTGCTTCTCTGGCCTTGAAGATTCATGCATTTTGGCGTTTTTGTTTTTGGGAATAGCGAGCATTGTTTAATTCATCAAGTGTTTCTACTCGATCGTTGCCTGTCCTGGTGACGCTAAGATCTTCGAGTAAAAAGTTTATACATATCACTAATAATACTCATTGGCTTTGAAATCGGAAGAAAGAACTATTAGCAAAGATCCACGAAGGTGCATAGGCACAGGCTAGTGGAAGATATTTTTTAATAATTATCTGCTGAAAGTATAGAGATATGTACTTTGTAGTTGTTGTATGCAAATCGCGTCAGCGAGGAGTCTTCTATTCTTATTTTGAACTGATTATACAACTGTTGCCTTGTCACTTTCTGTAACAGATACCGTTGGTACTATAGGCGTATCAGCACATTCGACTTGAACAACTTGATGCTCAATCTTCCCGCCAGAAGCCGCAATCACAACCGCACTTAATTGATGGCCGTATAAACACGCTGAGTCCAGCCCAATCGCATACCTGCCTAGCTGCAAACGACGCTTGGCATCGTGGCCAAATATCACTGTAGTCTTGGATGCTAGCTTATCTTGCCACCGGTCCCATTCCACAATCCAGCTTTCTTCTCCGGAAATTTCAGCCGGGATGAATCCATCCTCATCGCCTGATTTACGGGCGAGGCTCCGAATATGCATTACGGTATGTGGATCCTGGCTTTCAAGCGAGATACCAGGAACGAGGCCCGCATGTGCCACAACTAGAGTGTCGCCGAAGGAGGATGTTAGGACATGAGGGAGGTTGATGCGCAAGATCAAAGGCAATGCGGCAAGCCAGTCGAGCTGGCGCGTCGAAAGTATCAATGCCGTACTATGCGATGTAGGAGTACCGGTAATTGTACTTGTAGCAGATCCGGATTTGTCGGCAGTCTCGCAATCTCTGACATCATCCATCGGTAATTCGGCCTCGGGTTTCTCAGGTACAGCCTGACTGCCAGTCAAGCCTTCAAAATGTACTAGACAATCCCTGTCTTTTGCGGCGTTGATCTCCGCGGCCGCATTGAGAACTGCATTTTCGTGGTTGCCTCTCACAGCGCTAGCTCCTAGCTTCATAGCCAGATCAACCACACCAGCACTATCGGGCCCTTTATTGACTAGGTCGCCAACTAGTATAAGATGATCTCCTTTACTTTTTTCAAAGCCAATTTTGTCTAGGAGTGCCTCAAGGGACTGTCGCATCCCGTGTACATCGCCTACAATGACCAAGCGTCCACTGGTAGGGTCATTTTCAGAAGATGACGGAAGGGAATGCGGAATAAAGTTGGTTGGTAGGTCTGAGATGAAGGTTTTGATTGGAAATATCTTGTCGGCAGGTTTTGTTGGGGCCATCTTCTTTTCTTTCGCAATCCAAGACATCAAAAGACGCGATGCGGCTAAGCAGGGGTTCCAAGGTTTCAAAGTTTATAGAGTAGCCCAATGCAGACTAGCGTAATTTGGGGTACGGGCCGAGCATGTGCCAACTTTTATATTCGTAGATAGTTACCTTTAATTGGTTAGGTCATTTTGCTGACTCTTTGGAATCTGTATAAACTGGGCACGGCAACAAACTTGTCAATCCTTCACGGAGCAGCAAATCGACCTTCGCAGCTAGAATGCTACTTTAATCGACCTATGGACCGATTTCGCATCAAGATGTCACAATTCTCTATCACCCCCATACCGCTGCATGTCAATGTCAGATACGACAGTGATGGCAAGTGGATAGAACCACCCAGTAGCGTTGAGCTGTCAGATGGAAATATGCACTTCGCAAGGTCAGAGGTGCGAGAATAACCTAGTGACTCCAATCAAAATAGCTACGGCTACAAGCATCCCATAGGACTCAGCCTTACTAGCCTGGGCCCATGGCCTAACGTTAGTCTTTGTAGCTCACGATATAATTCCACTTCTCGTTCGAGCACACGCTGACAACTATTGAGTGCACTAAACACGCCTAGTTTGAAAATGGTATCCTCAATGGTGATTGAGAGTTGGGAACGCCATTCTGGAAAGACTGTCCACCTTATGTATGAGCGAGAAAAAGTAACAAGACCAACAGAATGGCCAGGATATCTATAAATAACCAGTTGGCAGTGATGTCAGGAAACCTGCTTGCAAAGGAAGACACCATGGTAGATTGCATGGAAGACAACTGAGAAGACGAATTTGGAGACGACGTGGAAATAAACCCTCAATAGTCTCGGGTTTACCACTCTACAACAAAATATTGTTCACACCTTAGTAGCCTCTCCATGTATAGTTAGTTGATCGGTAATCACAATGTCTTCCTCTTCGCTTCCTTGTTCCTCTACCATTGTTATCTTTTTATTGCTTCTTTTCTGCTTGATCATAATCCAAGCGACATTGAACAAATAGAGAACACTGATTATCGTGGCCTGTAAAGAATATGACTGGTTAGTTCACAAGACGCGACAATGTTCAGCAAGAGCCATACCCAAATAAATCCCCCACGGAAACCAGGTGCTTTTGACACGGGCCAGGCAACTAAAGGCACAACCAGACTAGTAATCTCCGCGAGGCAATTATATGAAGCAAAGGTTAGAGCCCTAACCTCCGAATCCCCAGCAAGTTCCTCCGCAGTCCAAGCAATCAATACTGGAAGTGTCCCGTAGGACCATCCCACAGATATATAAGCAAAAAACTTGAGACCATCGGGGATGTTTCAAATTGAAAGTACCAGATTCGCAAAAATGCACAGGATTCCAGACAAGATTATAGGCTCGGTTCGAGATCCACGAATATCAGAGTAGAAACTCATGATCAATGCACCGGCTACTGCCGCACCATTTGTGACCGTAGACAGGTTGTTGACCAGGGCGACGGGATACTTATCTGGCTGTGAATCAAGCCAGAGGATGAACGGTGTGGCTTCGCTGTATGTCATGTTGCAGAAAATAACTAGAAGAAGAACGAAGGCGTAGAATCGCCACGATGTAAAGATTCGTTTGATAATTGTTTTGTCGAGACCTGAAGATGGCTTAAATCCTTCTTCCTGGAGTCTTTTGTTGGCGAGCGCTTTTTCTTCTGCGTTCAGGAAGCGGGATTTTGTGCGCTCTGGCATGTCAGGGAATATTAGGAAGCCACTAGAATATCTATGTTAGTTAGATATTCAGGTAGACTTCAAGGTCTTTCAACGCTTACATTAGAGCAACGGGGATTGTGATAATTGTGCAGACAATGAAAAGCCATCTGGGTCATAGATAGTAAGCATGGGGACCGTTTAAATCCTCTATATGCAACAGTAAACTGACCTCCAACCCTGTAGCCCATGATTATTGTTGAGATTTGTATACGCAGCGGCCTGTAGGTATCCTGCAAACATCTGGCCGATGGGATTTGCAATCCAGAAAAGCGCATTCCGGCGTCCCAGTTCTTGCTTCTTGTACCATCTTTCAACGCAAGTCAGAATACTTTGAATTTCCAGTAGTGAGGATTCAAAACGAACGAGTTGACTACATGAACCAAGCCCACATAACATGAAGTGGCGCTCAACCCGACGAAAAACCGCATTACAACCAACTGCTCGTAGGTTTGCACAAAGGCTGTCCCGAGAGTAAAAAGACCCCAAAAGATCTCCGCGGCTGGGAGGTAGTACTGTGCCCTGTGGAGGATATCAGCTGAAACTCCATGGTTTTCTTTTGCCGCAGTCTATCGGTTGCATACGGGTATTTTATCAAGACCATATTGCTGGGGATTTGAAATACCACATATCCAACTTCATCTGCGTAGCAATTAGGGTCAGCAACGATAAAAGTACACCCCCTTAATCCTCTGGGGAGAAACCAAAAGAGGGCAATGTTCTCACATGCGGCATTGATATAGTTCAATTTATTCCCCGAAAGATCGAGATCCTGTTTCATGCCAGAAACATACGCATTGGCTATCAAATTGTCAGTCTGTCTCATTCTCGCAAAATGCATCCAAGGTAAACATACTCAAAGCCGAAACGTCCAGATACTTGACAAAAAAGGACAAACAGGCATAGGGAAGAACAAGCCAGTCCAATTTTCGAACGAGTTGGCGCTCTGCTGATGGCATACTAGCAGGGAACCATCTCGTTACACTCTCTAGGCGTGAGATGAAGTTTGCCATTGTCGAGGTAGGATGTTGGATATTTTGGAATTGAGACAGAATGCCCATTTTAGAATTGGACTTCCATAGTTTAACAAACATAACTATTTCCATAGATCTGATCTCGCCTCTTTAGTGAGGTATGAGTCTATATGGCATCATATCCCTGACAGTGGGCAATGTCTGTGTGAATCAGGTACCGATGTGCTGATTGTGCCATATATAACTAAGTTAACACCACATTTATTTCAAATCAGACTCAATAGATCCATACTCCAATATCCTGTATGAACAGATTCAACCTGTCGGATATTTTTGCAAAAGTAAATCACGCGATCCGGCTGTAGACAACGTTATTCGGACTTCTTCCGTTCCAGAGAGGCCCGAGAGCAGTGCTTATCTCACTCGGCGAGGACCTTCGAATACCTGATACGATGGGTTGAGTATTCGTGCTTTTTAGGAAAGATGGCAGCAGTTGAGAATCGTGCGGGGTTGTTCTGAACAGAGCAGATAAATATTAACTATATAGAGCAACATATGGACTTTAGAAATTGTAAAACCGAGGGATTTGATCTGACCGCATACATTCGAAACAAAATAAAACCTTGAGCTTGAAAGATATCTTTTCACGATGTCAGCTGAAACCTCACCCAAGCGGCGGATATACCTCAATGGCTTTGACATGTTCACGGTAGGCCATCTTTCCTTTGGTCAGTGGAAGCACCCTTCCGATCGATCAGCGACTAAGCGACGGGACCTGTCCTACTGGACGAATCTGGCCCAATTGCTCGAGAAAGGCGATTTCAATGCGTTGTTCCTCGCCGACACATATGGACTGTACGATACGTACAAGGGGACTGCAGAGCCCGCTATTCGGAATGGGGCACAGTACCCCATGGGAGACCCTTCGATCGTAAGTTAGCTTTCTGTTTCGCTGATCAGATTGGATCGTTAATGATTTCTATCAGCCAATCTCCGCAATGGCTTCGGTCACCAAAAATCTAGGGTTTGCGATCACCACATCTACTTCGTATGAGGCTCCATATGTAGTAGCAAAGAGGTTCTCGACTTTGGATCATTTGACCGGTGGTCGGTTTGGGTGGAATATTGTAACCTCGTGGAAGGAGTCTGCTGCGAAGGCTGTGAGTATACCCATTGACAGATCCTTTACCCAAGATTGACATCCATAGGTGGGATTGCCTCTGGTAGACCACGACAAGCGGTATGAAATTGCCGACGAGTACCTGACCTCATTGTACAAGTAAGAAACAGTGCATCATCAACATTCCCACATAATACTAACCTGCAATAGATTGTGGGAGGGAAGCTGGGCCGACGACGCCCTTCAAGAGAATGCCGAAACAGGTGTCTATGCCGACCCAAGTCGCATCAAATACATCCACCACCACGGCGAGCATTTCCAATTCGATGGACCTCACATCCTAGATCCATCCCCGCAGCGCACGCCCTTCCTCTTCCAAGCAGGCACATCTCCCGCGGGCGTGGCCTTCGGCGCGAAAAACGCAGAAGGAATCTTCGTCTCAGCCCCTTCACCGCACATCCTCGCACCACGCATCAAAGCCATCCGCGAGGAAGCCGCCAAATCCGGCCGAGACCCCAAATCAGTGAAAGTATTTGCGATCCTCACTCCAATCGTAGGTCGAACCGACGAAGAAGCGCAAGCGAAGTACCGCGAAGCACTAGAATACGCCAGTGAAGAAGCAGGTCTTGCATTCTTCTCCGGTGGAACCGGTATCGATCTTAGCCGGATTGATCTAGACACGCCTATCACGGCATCGGATGTACATGTTGACGCCCGTGTTCATTCCACGATTAATACACTCTCCTACCAGAGTCCGGACGTGCCTGAATGGACGCCAAGGAATATCGGGAAGCATATCTCGATTGGTGGGGCTGGGCCCGTTCCGGTTGGTTCTGCGAGTACCGTTGCGGACTTTTTGGAGGAGTGGGTCCGGGTTGCGGATTTGGATGGGTTTAATATTGGGTATGTGCAGACGCCTGGGACGTTTGAGGATGTTGTTGAGCTTTTGGTGCCGGAATTGAGGAGGAGGGGGGTATACGCGCCTGAGGGTGAGAGTGGTACGATGCGGGAGAGAGTGTATGGGCCTGGGCAGAAGCGTTTGCGGGACGACCATGTTGGTAAAAAGTATGGATATGAGGTGTATGATGGCCAATAGTTTGGTGACAGTGGTGGATGTATGTCAAATTGGTCTGACTTGAAATAAATGTGCAAACGGATGGATGTGTCCGAGAATACAGATTTATACCGGATTTTTGTTGAATTATTAAACTATTTCCACGATTTTATGCTGTTAATTGGGCAAAAAATAGAACATAGGTGATTTATATAGAAGGCAAACATCAAAGAAGCCTAAAACATCAGTTGGGTCCTGTCTGAAATGACCTCGGAGGACCTGTGCCAAACGTTGGCGCCCTTGGTAATGTGCCAAGGCAAACCGGAGATATTTCTATTTCTTGTCTGTTTGGACTCCTTTGACTCCTTTTTAGAGGGCAAAGGGGCCAGAAGCCATGTGGCCAAGTGATCGTTCTACATAATTGGCCCAACTCCATCAAGATACGACGCTAATGCAGATGAGATCGGGTGTTTTGTACAATTTCATGTTCTAAGTGGACTCGCGCAGATCGTTTCACATTTTGAGATATGTCATTTTATCTCAAATTCGTGTTCTTTTCCTCTATATCCCAAGTGGAAATTAAGGATGTGTGAGGTTGACATGGCTGGCGTTGTATAGATCTCGATGAGTCTAATTAAGAACAAAAGACAGGAGATATACTGGACTCTCCGATTGGAACGCATTAGACGGTAAACAATTACCTCTTGGACTAGATCAGTCAAAGAAGATTGCACGACAATTAAAGGGAGAATATCAGTAAATGAACGGACAACATCCACCGCGAGGCGTTTCTTGGCAGTTGTTTCATCTTTCTCATACTCTTCCGGACTGATCCTCAATTTTATCTCCTATTTGCCCTAAACTACCACCACTCCCGCTGGCCCGATTTCCGAAAGAACGGTGTTTCCACTTGGCTTGGCTTCGTTTAACTTCCCCCGCTAGTGGTTCGGTCATATTAGACGATCTCTAGCCTTGTACCTAAGATTCCAAATGTGTAAATCTGAAACACCTCGATGCAGGGCATACGCCAAATAACTTATGAACAGCATCTCTACCACTATAAGTACTACTCATCTACTGATGATGTCCCCCATTCTATCCTCGCCATTCTAAAGTCTCTCCTTTTTTTGACACTTGCTGGTTTCAAGTTGTCTATCCATTCCTTTCTACGCACGCTCATTTCTTTCATTCCCTACACTCCTTTCAACTTCAACCACCTTTACCAAAATGATAAACTATTCCAAAACTTCAGGCTGGCAGGCCCTAGCGAGTAAGGGAAAGATCTTGGTATCCTGCATTCTGGGCCTCTTCTTCCTTGTCATCGGGATGGACATCCGAGCAGACCTCGGAGCTGGACACAGCCAGATGAAGCTGTTGAAACGCGACATCACCAGTATCAGCTCCGCCGCCACGATCTGGCAACCAGCAGCAGGCGTCAAATGGCAAATCCAACTCGTCAACGCCGTCGAAGACACCACCGTCGACGCCGACATCTGGGACATCGATCTCTTTGACAACACCGCCGAGACAATCACCACTCTTCGGAACAAAGGCCACAAAGTGATCTGCTACTTTTCAGCCGGCACGTATGAAGACTGGCGCTCGGACATCAGCAAGTTCGACACTGCGGACTTCGGCAGCAATCTCGACGAGTGGCCGGGCGAGCGCTGGTTGAATATCAAGTCGAGCAGTGTGCGCGCGATTATGAGCTCCCGCCTAGATCTTGCTCAGCAGAAGGGGTGTGATGGTGTTGATCCGGATAATATTGATGCGTATGGAAATGAGAACGGGCTTGGGCTAACCGAGGCTGACTCGATTGATTTTTTGACTTTCCTGGCGTCGGAGTCGCACTCTCGTGGCATGTCAATCGGATTGAAGAATGGGGGTGATATCATCGGCTCGGTTATTGATAAAATGCAGTGGTCGGTCAATGAGCAGTGTGCGGAGTACAACGAGTGTGACGTCTATGCTGCCTTCACCGAAGTCAATAAGCCGGTTTTCCATATTGAGTATTCCGGGGAGACTATTGAGCCTGATGGATCTGGTGATACTTCGGACTCGGCCACCGAGACTGCCACTGAGAGCAAGGCTACCACTACTGCCACTGGCACTATTGCTATTGTCCCTACTTCTACTTCTACTACCTCTGTTGCTGCCGCGGCCCCTGCAACTAGCACAGACGCCGATGTCGCTAAGACCGGCAGCACTGATAGCTCAATTGATGCCAATGCTGATGCCGACGAGGATGATGAGGACGATGAAGATGAAGACGTAGATGAAGAAGATGAAGCCAGCACCGATGCAACCAAGGAGCAAAAACACCTATTCGGACACGGCCACCACAAGCTCCGAGCCAGATCCGTTCTATCCTCCACGTTGAAGACTTCAGCCTGCAACGCGGCCAACGCCGACAAGTTCTCGACGGTTATCAAGAACATGAACCTCGATGCCTGGGTTGAATATTGCTAGGCGATCAATCCGTTGTGGCATTTGTTATTACGGCAATAAACCAGTTTGCATGTCTGATGGCGGGAGAGGGTTGTGGAGGACTGACTGTCGCTATCGTATACAATTCGAAGAGAGGGGTTATAAAATTTGCAGGAGATACTTTGAAAAATAGGTAGAGCAGTCGGGTTCGTTGTTTGTTTGATTTCATTAGCAGAGGTGATTGGAACCTGTAGAACGAGAGGATGCATACGTCGTCCTTTAGGGTTGTGAACTCAGCTCGTCTTGAAAAAGGGTAAATTACGATTTGGAGAATCGATTTTTACATGCACTCAATGTGGTTTTTTTTCTTCTTCTGTTTCAGCAGCTCAAATTCCATCTTGTTCACAAATTCGCCAGTTGGCGTGGAACTGATGTGACCTTGTCTCCAGCACATCATCCCCTAGATACACAAATCCTCAGAGACCATAAACTTCTCGTCCCTGGCATTCGTTTCTTTCGGAATCACATTGGCATCCTGGACCTCACACCCCCTGAGGACAGATTCACGACCAATCTGAGCTCGTCGACCAATCACACACCCAGTCAATTGAGCCCTGGTCTCAACAACAACGCCCTCCATCAGAACACAACGAATGATACGGGCAGCGCCATCAATCTGGCAATTTGCACCGATTACACTCTCCTTAATAACAGCGCCAGTTGCAACAATCACATTCTCGCCGAGCAGACAATCCTTCGTCGTAACGTTGCTCGGCGAAGCCACACCTTCGGGATAAGCAACTTTATGTGCGTGCGCAAAAGGCGACGCTGCGTTTCGACCGACTTCCTCAATAGATGGCAGCTTAGCTAGGAAAAGGGAAGTGGAAAGAAGGACGCCTGTATTATCGACTCGTCTGATGAACGGGGTTGATCCTCGGTGGACGTAAGCTAGCATCTGTGGCAGTTCGGTAGATTGATAGAACTGGTCTACGTAGAGCTCGGAGTTCGAGCGAGCTCTAGTAGTGCTCATATCCCTGATGTCGATTACTTTGTCGACGAACGCGCCAGTGTGGGTGCTTTCGGGAGTGAACTCTCTCTCCTGTGCGGGTGTGTTGTCTTCGTTGAAGTCCTTGGTCAATCCTAGCTTGTCACCTAGACCTTTCTGCCATGCCGACTTGGCCCAGGTGCCGACCAAGTCCTCGCTAACGGATTCCAGTCTCTTTTGGTGGCGGACTAGGTCTTTGACCCAGTGGGGGAAGACGTAAACATGGGCATCGCGGAAGGTGGTGAGCATTCTGATGCGTGGACAATTCTTGACGAGGGAATGGCGAATGAGAAGGCCTTTTTCTTGTTTCATTTTCTCCTTGATTGTATCCATTGGCATTGACATTAGGAGCTTGGAGAGGCTGAACCGTGGGATCAGCGGTCCCTCGGGGCCGGGGACGACAGGTGCTTCGTTCTGCTCAAGCGGTGCAATAGCGATGAAGTCGGTTGCTTCTTCCTGGATACTCTCCTCTCTGTTGACGGTCTGGTAGTACACAGCGAGACCGCCGGAGCGACCTTCCAGCTGACGATCGAAGTAGGAAGTGGTTGGAGGGGATGCGTGGTGAACACCATTGGAAGCATTGTTGTCCTCCAGGACCCACTGGTTGCTAATCCACGCCTCGAGCAGTGATTGACCGGGTATCTCACAGATAATGTCGCAGGGAAGAAGGAGGAAATTGGTGGTGATACATCTCTGGACTTCGGGGAGGCGTAGTAACTGGGCTGTTCCCATGGTCATCTCGAGGTCTTTCGGTGCGACGACCGAGACTGCGGGCGAGTAGAATGATGTAAGGTATGGGTTTTGGTCCAGGGCAGCACGAAGGGAAGCGAAGGACAGTGGAGGGGTGATCAATGTGATTTCTAGGGTACAATTAGCCAATTTGATTCATTGGGTTAGATAGGTCGAGAGACAAGGAGAGAATTTGGACTTACCAGTGATACCTGATCTTCTGCAAAAGTCAATGGCATAGAATACCATAGGTCTGTTTGCGACTTGGATGAGGCACTTTGGATACTCCTCGGGTCTGGAGGTGAATGTGTTGAGTGAGCCTCCAGGACCACACAGGATGAGGGCCTGGAAATCCATGGGACCTGCGTGCGGCATTTTTGTCGCAGTAGAGAGAGATTCAGGAAAGTTAAATTTGATGTGTGATGAGTAAATGTTATTGTGACATCCGTGAGACGGAAAGGTCAAGAAGTTTGGAGGAGGAGAGATGTGTTATGAGGAAGAGATGGATGGAGACAACTTGAATGCCAGGAGGTCATGTAGTTGAGACGGACTGGTCACGGGTCAGAGGATCTTACGCTGTTTGCTTCTTTTCTGTCCCTGGGGAAATGATATTTGAGGCTTCTGTGTATCCACGTTCTCCCTGTCACAATTCTTTGCCAGCTTCTTTCACTTGTTGCTTCCCCCAGGGCTAGGTTGAGATTTAAGATACAAGGTCAAGAAAATTGAATGTATTAACTGGTAGGGCAGTTTCCTAGAGGGCCATCCCGGGCTTCAATCAATACATCAAAAAGGGTACTAGGAATATAGTAGACTGGGGCTCAGTTTAGTGATCATTTGCTTTAAGCTTTGTACAATATACCGAGCATGAGAGAGAAAGAGAAGGAAGATAACACTTATATGCGTTGGTTGACTGAATGCCGTAGTTCGACGGTACATCTATCTTCTTCATAAATTTTGAGGCCACACAGCCTCAAATGAGTCCAAACCCATCATGCGTCTTCTTCAAGCCCAGTCTCTAATTCCTTCTTCTTATCATTCCGCCAGACAAGCCACCACGAGGCCAGAACACCCGAGATAGCCGCACACAGGAAGCAAAGACAGATCACATATGACACTCGATATGTTGGTCCAAACACCGTATCGTATATATGAGGGCCAGCGATGCCACTAAACTGAGCCATGGCATTCGTCAGCCCAATACCCATCCCAACGGCCACTGTGCCCTCGAGCGCACGAATACGTTCCGGCCAGATGACAGGGTATGCAGATCCAGCACACGCGGTGGCTACAATCAATGCAAGGTATTTGACGATTGAGTTCGAAACTGTAATCAGGATTATGTAGCAGATGATAGTGGTGATTTCGACTGTTTTTGTTATTAGCAAGAGCCCCATGCGCATTTAGGAGAATTGAGGCTTACTAGCGACGGCGGTGGTCCAGGGTCTGATCCATCCTTTGTGTAGTAAATACCCGAGTATATTCAAGAGGAAAAAGCATGCGACATAGGGAGGCTATTGGTATAAGTCCAGTTAGTGATTTTTTCCTGTGTTGCCCTGGATCGATCCCAACTCACAATATTCATCAGCTGTGATAAGGCGGTCGTGGTAAATCCAAGTTCGTAGATAACAGTGGGCAAAGCGTAGCTCACTCCAAATCCACCAATACCATGTCCAATCCAGTATACCGTGAAGGTGTAGAACGTTGGACTTAAGAGGAGCGTTTTAAAATCCCCCCAGCTCCAGTTTTTGTCTTTGCCAGAGGGTGCTGAAGAGGACAGACGGCCCTTGAGGAAAGCCCTCTCCTCTTCTGTCAACATCCGGGCAGTCTCGGGGTAGTCCGGAAGACCGAATAGCGCTACCACAGACAACACAATTGCCGGAAGACCTTCAAGAATAAATAGC
This sequence comes from Penicillium italicum, assembly GCA_002116305.1. NCBI lineage: Eukaryota > Fungi > Ascomycota > Eurotiomycetes > Eurotiales > Aspergillaceae > Penicillium > Penicillium italicum. The sequence continues at coordinate 13,256 of KZ108102.1, read as the reverse complement.
CATCGCCAGCCTGATAGTCCACCGGCTCCATCCATAAAGCTGACGGCATATGCCAGCAGCCCGCTCAGAGCGCTAGATAACTGACCAAGAGAGTAGAAGAATGCAATTCTCCAACCCAGCTCGGATGGCTTGTACCAGAATGCCATGTGGTACAGAACGGCTGGGTAGAACCCGGCTTCAGCTAATCCAATTGCAAATCGTACGCACATCATCCCCGGAAAGTCCTGTACAGCACCAGCAGAGCAGGCACAGGTACCCCACGACAAGATCAGAATGAACATCCATCTCGAGGGCGTGACGCGTTTGAGCAGGATGGTGTTGGTAGGCTCGAAAAAGAGGTAGCTGTAGGAAAAGATAGACTGTGTCCAGGCCCATTCTGAGGGGCTGAAATTGAGCTCTTTCTTGATTCCAGTGCCGGCCTCTAGGTCGATGATGGCGGCGTTGGAGTAGTTGCTGGAATCTATGACGCGGAAGATGTATACAACAGAGTAAAAGCCCACGAGCCAGAAATCTATCTTTCGCATCACTCGTTTCTCCAGTTTTGCGTTATATTCATTTTGCGAATCATTGCGATTGAGCTCATTGGGTGGAGTTGAAGGTATCCTAGAAGTAATTACTTCTAGTTCGTCGTGCTTCTCCAACACCATGTTATCGATTCCCAAGTAGGGTGAATTGCTTTCAATATTTTCACCTCATCTTCCATGTTTTAATTTATATTCCTTCAAAATCAATTTGCTTAAGCGTTACTTGGACCCCTGTCCACTCTTGGCGACAGGGGTTGTTAGGGCAAGGTGCCATGATAGTTTGGATCACGACATGTCCCCCTGAAATGCGCCTATCCCGTAGATCTATCAACTTGTTTCGTTGAACCTTCATTGCTTATCATTCCTTCAGATTGCAGCATCCATAGTCTAACCGCTATAATTATGGTGTATCAACGGATGATATTCCCAACGATGATTTCCCATGGTTAGTTGTAGTTCATGATGCAGGGATGAACCTCGGAAGAAGAACATGTCTCGGTGGTTTTTGTTATTACCTTGGTAACTTGTTTGCTATTTGATTTTTTTGAAGCATTCCATTTAATGTGCGCACATGAACTTCCAAATTTTATTTAAGTATGCCTAGAAGGTTGGTGGACTGAGGCTTGTAAAGATAGACAAAACTCCCGGTCTGTATGGCCTACAACGAGTAGACGCAACTTGGGTAGGTTAGCCAGTGTAACTCAGCGTTGGGATTCTAGATCGGTAGGGTGTACTTACAGGATGGGTCATTTGCCTTTTGAGGCTCAGAACGTACTCCGGCGGTGGATCAAGGGACAAATAAAAGATATACGATATTGCAATCCTTTCGAAAGGTGCACTTCCTGGATTTCTGCCCCATAATTGAAACCTTTCCTACCACATAAACTATCCGATTTTTTAAAATTAAAGCTATCATCCCTGTAGCATAAATCATCCGATTCTCCAAATCCTAGGCGTTAAAGCCACTCCGACTAAATAAACTATCCGATTCTCTAAAAATTAAGGTTATACCTGTAATCCCTATCAATCATCCGAAACTCTAGATCCTAGGTGTCAAAGCCCCTCTGAATACAAAAACTATCCGATTCTCTAGATCCTGGGTGCCAAAGCCCCTCCAACCATGTAACTACCTCTTTGCATCAATCTTAACCCTTGTGAAGCTAAGGTCGTTGACCTTCTCTGTTACAACACAATGTAGAAAGCTAATTAGGCCCTTCATAAGATAAAACCATATTAATACTATAACATAGCCAATCAGGCTTGAAAACCAGCCTTTACAAAATATATTCATACATTCGGAATAGCTTCAAGGCCGCAAACCGCCTTAAATTGTGAGATTTCGTAGAATTATACTACACAAATAACCATTTCAAAGGGGGGTTTTAAACTTAGATACTTGAATTACTATGCTTGCTGTTATAGTGTGATAGTTGTTTTGATTTTCTACCGACTCAAAATAAGGCAAGGCATGCTTAGGTATCAACCTCTGAAATATCCGGCATATTACCCTGGCCCCTATGCCCCTTCGCAGGCGTTTGCACTGGTTGTATACACAGTCGCCACTCTGATCTCTCAAGCTTATTTCCAGACATTCAGACAGGATACACAAGGCACAATCTTGAGTTTTACTCCATTGAGTTAGGGCTTTACTGACTATGTTTTAGCCCCATTTCACGGCACAATGATCCTGTCGCATATAACGCCATCCTGTGCGAGCATTGTATCATAAACCCCGCATCTTTAGAATAGGAAAGTGTATGGCACAAAGTCCTGTTTACAAGAACAAGAATAGGTTGTAGATTCCAATTAAATCTTTACTTTGAATTAGATATATAAGTCCAGTCTCCTCGCCTAGAAAGTTTTTCCTAGCTCATCACTGTCGCTGTCTATCCCAACACCAAAATGGCACCTTCCGCTATTGAAGAACAAATCCCAATCAAAAAGGCCATCGTCAAGCCATGGAGCCGGCCTGCACCTACAAAAGAGAAGCTTGATTGGGCGCCTCTAGTCGAGATCGATCTTTCTCGTTTCGACGAACCTGGCGGCAAAGAAGAGCTCGCAAAACAACTATACGATGCCGTAACCCGAGTCGGATTTTGGGTAGTTGTCGGACACGGACTCGACGATGATCGTATCCTCCGCCAATTTAGTATCGGAAACGCGTTCTTCAAAGAGAGTCTCGAGGAAAAGCGAAGCTTTGAGTGCAACTTCGCCGAGGGCGAGTATTTCGGCTACCGTGAAAACTCAAGATGGATTGGGGAAACGGGTGTGAAAGATAACATCGAAATGGTTCGAACATATTTATCTACATCACGGATTGATTTCAGCTAACTTGATGCAGCTTAATATTCCCAAGGCCATTCCTGAATGGGATGACGTCCCCAAACACAGGGTCGTCCGTCAGAACTACGATGAGATTGCCAGCTTCCATCGAGATCTTTTCGATAAGGTCATCCGCAAGCTGTTTATCTTGATGTCTATTATCCTAGAATTGCCAGAAGACCACTTGGTTCAAGCACACGCCTATGACAACCGCTCCGATGACCACTTGCGGTACATGATCTACAACACGCGCACTCAGGAGGAGTGGGATAAGGCACAGGCGTACACCAAGGGCGGTCACACGGACTTTGGGAGCTTGACGCTTCTCTTCTCGCAGCATGTTGCTGGTCTGCAGATCCGGACGTCAGATGGGGAATGGAAATACGTCAAGCCTGTTGAGGGTGGGATTACTTGCAATATTGCTGACACATTATCGTTCCTTACAAATGGTAAGGCCTTATATCAGTTTGCTATAAGAACTATTTTGCTGACGCAGGGTGCCAGGTTTCCTTAAATCGACAATCCATCGTGTTGTTACACCTCCTAGAGATCAGATCGATATCCCCCGTCTTGGGTTGCTCTACTTTTGCAGACCGGGTGATGATACCGTGATGAGAACTGTGCCCTCGCCTTTGCTTGATCGTCTTGGTCTTCTAACCGAGGAAGATAAAAACGAAAGCAAGCCTGCTCCCACGGGGACGGAGTATGTTCGAGCTCGGGTTCGGGATGTTCATCATAAGACTGTGATTGATCGCCGGGAGAACACTTCGTTTGAGTTCAAAGGATTGAAAGTGCCGAATTATTATAAGTGATAGATTAGCGATACTATATTATCGTATTGTGATGCCTTTGACTTAGGAAATTATATTTCGTCTCTATTTTTAATAATGGTGAGGTTGTGATAGTATCAGGAGTCGAGAAACAACCACAAGATATAGCTGGTGACTCTGGGTTTTAATTACTTCTTACTTAGACATCACATTGTTGATATCATTTGCGACGTCATTTTCGAAAAAGCTCACGTGGAATCGACAATTTGTGCAGGTGATATAAGCAAAGGATAAAATCGATGCCTTCTCGCCCGAGGCAGATCATTCAACGCCCCAGCCACAGCCCCGCAGTGAGTCATGTATAGAACAGTAAGAATGGTAATAACCTCAAGAAGAGTAATGTATACATGTATGTAAATAGTGGGGAACACAGGGTGTGGGTGTCATGATCGTCGCAGCTTGGCCAACGTGGGGCAGCCTCATGAGTGGACTGTCTAGCATAGTTGCTGGCATGATAGCACGATGTCTCAGTGCATTGTACTTTTACGTGCTACTATTTCTATCTTGAAGAATAACGGTTTTCAAGTAAGACATTCCATATTTCAATCGTAACGCGTGCAAAGTAACCAATCCCCAGAGTGGGAGCTGTCTAAAGAGTGTGAGGCTGACAGCCATGTTCCCAAAAGGGCGTATTTCACAAACATCATGTCAAAGACAAAGGAAAAATTGGCCAAAAAAATCGAAAACATTGGAATCGACAAGCTTCTCCACATGAAAAAAAATGAGTCACAGTAACAACAGCCAATAAAGCATGCAGTAAGACCGAGGAAAACACATGCATAAACGTCGTCGACTTTCCGCGGCTGTCATTGGCCAATGTCTCCACACCTGCATGCTCTATTCTGGGAGCACACCAGTAATGGGGTCTGGCCAAGGCTGCAGAAAATTGCGTACAATCAAAAAAAAAACAATTTGATCGAGTCACAATCAAGTCGGGGTCCGAGACTGGGAAATCCCGCAAATCTCGAACCCCGACGTGCACTCAAGTCAAAGATCAAAACTGGAAAACAGAAAAGTGAATTTCCGAGGGCGCATCCAGGCAGGCCCTATCAATCCAGATCATCAAAGACTGGTGTGTGGGGGGTGTATGCCTATAATGTGCTAATTCCACATTACGGGCAGTTTCGCGGTCAAAATGGGTGTGGGCAATCAATGCCCATCGCGAGTAAATTGAAGCTTCTTCGAAGCGATTGGTGGGGTGTGTATGTGTATGATCGTAATCAGATAAACCAGAGTCGGAATACGTTGCCAGAACAGTATCAAGTACGTTGCCAGGTATACGTTCAACGGTGCTTGGGGGAGCCCTCGACGTACCGGCGGGGAGTCTCGTACTGGCGCTCCACGCGCTCCTGTCGGTCGACGCTGTACAGTGATCCCCGGCTGGACGATGGACGGCTGGGAGAGCCACCGGGCGAGCGGTACATGATCGAAGTCGGGGAGCGGGAAAGACGCGGGGCCCTCTCGATGACCTGGTAAGCCTCGGGGGACATGGAGCGAGGACGAGCCTGCTTGCCGCTGACCTTGCGAGCTGGGACGGGGTAGGTCCGGTCGTAGCTTGTGGAAGTGGCAGACTTAACGGGCTGGACGGGCTTCTGGATGACCACGGCCTTCTCGCGGATGCGCATGCCCTGCTCGAGGGCCATGAGAAGCTCGCGGGTAGCGAAGGCATCCCGGGGCAGCTTCACCCGTGTAGACTTTCCGCTCTCGAATTCCACGGTGGAGAAGTACTTGCCGCTTTGGCTGTAGAGGTAGTTGCGGAGGTCGCGGGCGTGGGACTTGCCCGACTCGCAGAGTGGAAGACCATCCTTGTATGTCTGGACAGCGTGGGAGCAGTTGCGGCAGTGGCTGGCGTGACGCTCAAAGTCATTGACCACCAGCTTCTCGTCGTCGTAGAGGTCACGCACGACGGCGAGAGGGTCTGCTATCTCAATGGGGGCAGGCATTGTGTTGGTACGGCGTAGTCCAAGTAGGCGTCGTGTCAGGCTAGTATGGGGAGAAGATCTCTCTGACGTTAAAAGAGTCGAGCGGTCGACAGTATACGAGGTCGAGCGGTAGGGCGACAGCGTGACTAATTTCTGGGGGTCACGCGAAAAGAGTAGATGATCACCGTATGTAGATGATCGGATGTAAAACTCAAGGGTGACAATGGATATGGAATGCAAATGTCCAATGTATGTCGAGTGGATGTCAAGTATATGTAGATTGAGGAAGATGTTCTACTGGAAACGAGAGGGGGCTCCAGGGTTATATACCTGCAAGTGTTATGCAGGCTCTATAGATGGGCGCCCTGGAGCCTGGAGGGTCTGCCTGGTGGGGCCTTGGCGATCTGCAATACGGAGTACCTTCCCTGTACTTAGCGTCTCACGCTAAACACACGGGAAATGGAGTGTACTATTCTTGTACCGCTCTAATCAGTGTTCTTTGTGGCTAGGTAGGTAGGTAGTGAGGCTGTGTTTTGGCTCTAAACACCGCCGTATTCACATTTGTCGTCCCTCTGATTGGCCCAAACACACCAATTCACGGTCAACTTCACTTCTTCAATTCCCACTACGTCCCTTTTGGTCCCCGACCCCATTTCCAAGGCATTATTGTTTTGTAGCCATATTCCCATGACATCAACCCTCTTACTCGGTAATTTCATTACGCGTGTCATTCACTTTTCCAATGTCGTGTGGCTTATGCTTTTCGTGTTCCTGTGCCATGACAAGGGTCTCGTGCCCCTCTGTACACCCCCCTGAGAACAGGCCTCAGGTTCGCGTCATTTGCAACCCTTTTGACTTGACATTCGGAAATAGAACCTCAAGATTCAACCAGAGCCAGTACATCCAGAAGGAGGTGTTTGATATTAGGGTTCCGCCCACCCATTTCCCCCGCTCATAGGCTCGCGCAACCGCCGCATTGTGATGAGCGTCTACCGAGACAACTTTGGAACTCCCCAAACCACCTCGCTGGGACTTCGAGCAGTGTTCTTTTGTTCCATATTTGGAGATACTCGAGCGTTTCAGACTATCTAAGAATAGTGCGCTTTCTCGGATTGTGTTTTTTTTGAACTCTAACATTTGGGGATTCTCACCAGCCTCAACTACCCCTCTTAGCCGCAAGCCACAAGGTAAACAAAAGCTCTCATCCAGTGCTTTTTCCACTCTATCCTCAATGAGGGATAACTGCTCAGCCTCAGCCACCAACATCATTATCTCTGGTTCGTGATTCGATACACCAGCCACTGATGTCTTCTTTCTTGGAAACTGCTTCCTCGCGATTTCTCCTTTGTCGCTATGTTGCGCTTGAGCCGAGGGTCTCTCTTCGATCATGACGTTGTCTTCGATCTCTTCCTATTTTTCTCAATTAACGTCGCTTGATGCGCACACCAGGCTACCATTTCTTCAATCTGTTTTCTTCCTCTCTTCCTAGGCACCAGGAAGCCATTGTTCTTACCAAGGGGCCCGAGCCTCCAATTGCGCGTGACAACATCAAAAGCCAGAATGCTCTTTTTTTATCGCACTCTGTTTCATCAAGCGGAGACAGAATGTTTAATTGTGGATATGACATGTGTAATGTCAACATACACTTTACCCATTCATTCACTGTTCCCATACTAACCGCCGACAAAATCAAGTCCTGAGCTAACCCTTTTGAAGTGCCAATATGAATTATATTCTTGCAACCTCTTTCAACAGCCCAGCCGGGCTAGCTCAATCGGTAGAGCGTAAGACTCTTAATCTTAAGGCTGCGGGTTCGACCCCCGCGTTCGGCTATTCCTACAAACCAAACCTGAGATTTCTTTTTTTTTTTGATGAAAATTCTGCTTGAGCCTCCTCGACTCATGCTCGAAGATGAGTGGCTGGTTCAACCATTGGGATCCACTAGTGGGTCGGGCCGATGCTTGAGAATTGACTGACAGGCAAATCAGCGGAAGATTATGTTTTGCATGATGAAGAACTATCCTATGCATGAACAAACAAATTGTACTTCGTAAATTACATCAATTCCTGCAACATGAAAATTCTTCACCAAGTATGACTAGCAGGGCAAAATCCTGGCCATTTGTGGCTTAACTGGGCCCGAGCGCAAGGCAGAGAACGCCTTGTGCAGATAAGGGTCTAACAAGGTTTGTCCTTCAGCTGGACATGATTTTTGGGAAACTAAAATGTAAGTAGTCATTGAATTGACCTTATTATTGAACTGACATGCTGTATTTCGCATCACTCGTCATCTAGGGCTTGATTTTGAGATCCTTCAAGAAAAATGCTCTTGTAAGGTTGGATATATATTTAGCTCAGTTGAATGCTGCACAGAGTAGCTGCACCATCGGACCGGGTTTATATCGTGATCCCGAGTCTAGTTGCACCTCATTTCTGATTCTGACCCCTCTAGACCGAATAAGTCCATTATCTACTCGACTTCGGGAGATTGGGGTACACAGACCTACTCCGAGTATGCCATACAGTTATGGCAGCCTACAACGGACTGGACATCCGAGTTGAGAGTGAAACATACCGACGATATTTGCCACCTAAGCTGATCAAACCTGTGTGTTGCTTTTTTTAAGGTTGGCTACCCCTCAATCAGGTCGTCTGCCTAGAGTGTTGCTTTTTACTCCGTCGTAGTGACCAATGTTCGAAGCGATCGAGATATTGAATCTTCCAGGGCTTCCTTTCCCTTCGCCTCCCTTCTTTCATCTGCGGCGGTAGCCTTGATTAAAAGAAATTAGTTGGTGTATTGCCAATCATATCCCTTCTAGGAAAGGGTGTATGATCTACCGTGCAAACTATAGACGATCAACGTCAATGTAGATGTCAATGCGTCATGAGTACAACGGGGGCATTCGACCTACTTCCATTTGCCCTGTTACTAAAGGTTGCCGAGCCTGATTATCCTTCTAAATTCGTGAAGCTTTAAGGGTACGTAGACTTATGGCCGATGTAAGAAGAGGTCAAGTGGTCCCTGCCTATTTGCCCCCAGATTGTCTAGTCGTAGATCCGACATGTAGTCTCGCCTCTCTCTAATACACTAACATAGTTGCCACGCTATTCTTTTGCAGATGTGTTCTATGAACTACGGGATGGGATGATACTGAAAAGCACCCACACCTGCAAATAAAGTGGAAGCTACTCTCCCTCTGGAGTCTGGACTATAAAGGAAACCGAACTTCTCAGGTGAGGCTTCCAGACATTAAATAGAAGACGATGAGATGATAGAAAAAGAACAGGTATATGATCCTCTGAAAAAGGAAAGTGCGAACTACTTCACTCCCGTCACGACGCTTGATTACCCCCAGGGTTGTTACTACGTAGATAGTGAGCAATCCCATCTGACCCAATAACCAACCTGCCAGCCCCGCAACAGAAAATTGGTCTACCATGATTTGTTTTTCTTTTTCTTTTCGTTCGTCTTACACCTTCCATCTTCTACTACACATCGTGATCTTCGTGGGTATACAATGAGCTACCCACACATTCCAATTCTCCCATCTAATGGGGCCCAGAGAACCCAGAGACCAACTTGAAAAATGATACGGTCAAACTGTCAACAAAGGCACTCACTGATGAGCCCGCCAACCAGGAACTTTACTCAACAGAGGAGGAAACATTCTCAATATAGTCGATTTATGCATACTGATTTGTGCCTGGATATACCAATTCAAGTAGAAGCCATTCTAACAGACTAAAATCTTGTAAAAAGTCGCTCATCTCCGAATATAGCCCTGCTATTATCTCGCGTCGACGCTATCATGTTGAGCACACTTGCTATGGCGAAACACAATTTCTACTAGGGCTGTCCAGTCTACCAACAGCACAAAACCCCTCTTATCCTCACTTTGACCGGAGTATCAAACGTTAATAGCAAATGGAGGATATACTTTCCGGTGTGGTAGATTACTCTCTGTGCATTAGAACACCACAAAGCCATGATACCAACCTGGTCATTAGTGAGGCGAATAGGCCTGAGTTTCTATAGGATGGCGTGCTCCGTTGCTTAGCATGCATGGGTAAGTGACTCTAAGGCACATATTACAAACATCTATAAATGCATGAGCTGAAATAAATAAGGATGATACACCCTGTAAGAAAAACAGTAAGAATGCATGATACGCCCAACACAGAAACCGATTTACCCGTTTAAGAGGCAGGACAATCCAATCCAGAGAACTAAGGTCGAATGTCACGAGGGCCAGAGGAAAGAAGATCATATTTCACATTAAGGAGATGTCACTCCTTTGCATTCAAATTCTGTAACGCATTTCGCTCGTTATTACAAAGTCAACGGGGGTTAATTCTCACGGGGCTGTATCTATATGATGTCCCTAACCACCTTCTGCATTCTCCATTATAGATATAAACAGTGCCGAATACTAAGTCGCAATACATGGTTGAAACCGAGTATTATACCACGAGCATGATATGACTTCGAGTACCCACATACAAAAGTACATGTTGAGATTAGTCATGGATGCCCACATAGATTGTTGAAATACAACATTAGATAGTTTGAGAATCACCTATCTGTCATTTCATACCATACATTTCATGCAGTCAGATTTCTGTCAATAAAATTTAACTATATATCACGTGAGAGCTGACTCATACTAACAGAGCCACCTGGGCAACCTTGCAATTCGTTGACCCTGGAACCTTAGGTTGGAAGGCGGGTGGAACCACGGGCGGACGGGAGCCAATCAAAGTTGAATGTTTAGCCGCTGGGTTACCAACCTTGAATCTCGAGGTTGGAAATTCATCCACTCCACTTGTTACTGTGATGAATTTCTGGAAACTTCTCTCTTTCAACACTCACCTTTTACCTCCCGCACAAAGAAGCTGTCTATACAGTTCTTGATCCGCGACAGAAGACACAAGAATCTGCAACATGAACACAACCAGTGCCCATGAAGCAACGATGGTACAAGGAGGGACGAACGGTCAAGAAGTAACAGAAGACCAAGAAGCTATGAAGGACCAAGCAGGGACGAAGAACCAAGAAGCGACAAAGGACCAAGAAGGAACAGTACTTCATTCGATGTACGGGCGCACCGTTGTCCGACTCGGCGACAACCTCGTTGTAAAGTCGGGGGATATCCGCCCCCAAGAAGGGGATGCACTTCGCTTCATTGCAGCAAACACCACGATCCCTGTACCTAAGGTCCATGATATTCGCTGGGAAAACGGCAAAATTGTCGCTCTCGTGATGGACTATATGCCTGGCAAGCGACTTGATTAAGTGTGGGATACTTTGGACTCCAGTCAGAAGCTCTCTATTGCCGATGAGCTACACTCCTACATGAACCAACTTCGCGAATTGAAAGGTGACTATATTGGGGCTGTTGGTCGCGGCAAAGCCATCATGAGAAATATTTCGTCAATCGAAGGAGGACCATTTGATACCGAACAGCAATTCAACGAATTCATCCTAGGAGACATAGTCGCGATAGCACCGGATGTGCTACGACACTATGCCAAGTTCGCGCTTATGGATAACCATGAGATTGTCTTCACGCATTCTGATTTCGCTCCACGGAATATTCTTGTTGAAGACGGCCGGGTGACAGCTATTGTTGACTGGGAATATGCCGGCTGGTATCCGGCACACTGGGAATACTGTCAAGCGCTTCGGCACCTGAGACCGATGCATGACTGGCCAGAAATCTGCCCCGTATTCTTCCACCCAAGTTTGAAAGAGAATACATAGGCATGACTTTCTTAGCTCGTGTTTTAAGTCACTAGCTGGTTAGCTACGTTGTCTTGATGATAGATTTTTAGTAAGTTTCGATGTGTCAGGCGTCGTTAGATTCAGGGCCGAGGTACTCACTGCGTTTTCTGTCGTAGGCTTTCGGCATCTGCGAGGCAATCCTATATTGTTTCTAAAGTGTCTTCACAAATTGAAATAATAGTGAACTAGAAGCTCTTCAATTTTTGACCAGATGAGCTAATCAAGAGGTCAAATTCCCAACACGGATTTTACTCAGGAGCTAGGAAGCCTCTCTGATCATTCCAGTATAGAGCGCTTTGGGGTTGGCTAATTAGATCGGCATTTTACTGCTCCTTTCAAGGTAGAACGCGGCTACGCTCTTATCTCATATGAGCGCTCATTTCAGTAGGCTAAGGTCACGGTGATTGAGCTTCTGCGGCTGATCGAACTGGACATTCGTACCCCAAAAAACACCATGTATGGTACCTTTTGGTTCCGTTTTGCACTTTGAAAATCCCAATCTGTGCATAGAGCGGCTATGTCCGGGGAACGGGATTGGCGAGATATCTAGCTACTAGGAATACTAGTAGGTTTGAAACAGTTGGCAAGTAGACGCCGGTCCTAGTCTACAGGCCCCATGATGAGTTGCAGATGTTGGCTGGTATATACCGCGGAGTAGGCCAACCATCAGCGCTTGCCAGTTGATATTTTACAGGACGGGAGGTCCATAAGATGGAGGTCTGACAGAATGTATAATAGTCTACGTATTTAATTATAGTCCATCCACCTTTGAAAGCGGTTAATATGATAATTATCTTACTTCCAAATCAGTTGTAGCTTTGTGTATTGGACTTCGAAGCTATCTCCGATCCATTTCTCCACAGCTGAGCACACTCTATGATACCACGATAAGGCGTTAAACTATTACACGAAATTTGCGATTGTTCCACGGTGATACTACATATGACAGAAGTAGTTCACCGGTTGCTCGACACTCGGGTTGTTGTATTTGAGGCGATCTATGTTTCGAAGAAATGTATGCCAAGCAAGGCAAGCAGAGCAGGTGAGATCGGATGACTGAATCTCAAGATGGTTGGCGGAACACTCGAAGGCTAGCTAGTTGAAATTTTTTCATTGTTAAGCCGGGTACCTCATGATATATTAACAACATCAGATACGATGCTGGTGGAACTAATGTGGTATGTGGTAAAATTATTGGAGTTTCCCATTCGACCCAAAAGCATACAATAAAAACAGACATTGCAGACCAAAGTACCGGCGACATTACCGCTACCATCTACGCACAGTTCAATGGAGACGACAAGACGAACTACAAAGTTACTCCTGGCTGCAAGCTGGAAGCTTCATAGCCCCGCGCCTATGGTGACGTCTACTTTAGAGCTAACAACTGCCTGTATGATTCGACGGGCACAAATATCAACGGTCAGTGTTGCACCGAGGCGACTGCGGATTCGGTTCTCAACCCGTACTATGAATACTAGGTGAGTGTATTGGTGTGGACAGGAGATGACACAGAAGGCGCCGTGTACTATAAGGGGTCTGTGAGTGTATTCGAGTTGTGGATAGGAGAAGTTGACGTATTCTTATGATGAGAGTCTCAGATATGTCACACTCGGCTCGTCGAGTTAGGTGGACCATGGCCAGTTTGTTCTTAGTCCTAGTCCAGAGGAATGAATTGATTGTCCGAGAAAATACGAATCATCTCCAGTGCGCCATTGTTTGATTGGCACCAACCTTACCAGAACACTTACAAAGCAAAAAGTTGTTCTGAACAAAATAGAAGCAAAAAATAAATCTCAGGTTTGGTTTTTAGGAATAGCCGAACGCGGGGGTCGAACCCGCAGCCTTAAGATTAAGAGTCTTACGCTCTACCGAT
>LWEC01000167.1:0-116427 GCA_002116305.1 Penicillium italicum | reverse complement strand
GGTACTTAAATAATATATTATAGATCTAGAATATTAGATATATAGTTATATCTTAAGTCTTTAAAAGTATAAAAGTATATTTATAGAATAGCTTTATAAGATAAAGAAGGTAATTAATTTAACGCTATTTATCGTTATTTAGTACTATCTCCTTATAGTTATAGTTTATATAAAATATACTAAGGAAATTATAAAGCTTCTTTACTTAGTAAAGTATAAGAAACGTTAAGTTTTACCTAGTCTTTATATCCTAAAGTAGTATAAGTACCTACTTAAAGGGCTAAAGACTAATAAATACTTTATAATATTAGAGACTAGCCTAGATATAAATAGTAAGATATTATACTTTATTTAAAGTATAAGATATATTATAGTTTTTACTTTAGGTATTTACTTTTATAAGTATTAATTAATAATTAGACTATTTAATCTTAATTATATTATTCTAAGAGACTACTTTTAAACGATTAAGAAGTTAATTTAGACTTAATTAGATAATATATATAAGATAGGGTATTTAGATAATATAAATATTACTTAATAAGGCCTATTATAGTAAGTTAATAAGGGTCTTATTATTTAATATATTATCTATAGTTAACCTAAATATATAATCTTAGATATTGTTACCAGCCCAGTTCTTTAAACAAAAGAGTGCATTTCAACGAGAATACTAAGTACAAAGAGAGAAAGAGAAAGGAAAAAAGGCAACAATGAGATAGGAACCTTTATACGGTCCTATCGTATCAAGCAATTAAACAAACAATACAAAATTCATCTAAGGCGGAAACGCCTAGCAGAATTCTAGAAACAAATATTCCCAATCTAGATCATTATATAACCCCCGACTAAAACTGTATTTAGTCCCTAAATAAAGGCTTATTATTATTAATATAGTCTTTAAGAACCCTATCTTCTTTATCTATATCTAGCTATTCTTATAAACGTATAGGGGGACCGGGTTTTAAAAGGTACTATATATAGAACTCCTATACTTTCCTTAGTGTATATTTTAAGTTACTAGTAGGGTACTATTATAAATTAAGATTATATCTAATCTATTACACTCTATATTATAGCTTTTAGTAATATATCTTAGTATCTAGAATCTTTTTAACCTCCTATTTATCTATCTCTCTAACCTACGTTAGTAGAGGTAGATCTATATACTATCTATTTAGAGGTTCTATTATTACTACTTTCTATAACTTACTAAGATAGAAGATTAGGTAAACTTAAATTACTTCTAATAGATCTATCTTATAGGAGTTTCTAACCTTATTAATAATCTTATATAGTCCGCTTATTAGATAGGAAAGCTTCCTACTAAGTTAATCTTATAGTTAGTCCTTTATTATAATAAATATTAAGTTACTAACTCCGAAATCCTCTTCTTAGTAATACTTATTCGCTTAACGAATCTATAATTACTATAACTTTATAATTTATTCTTTAATCTTAGTCTAAATATCTTATAGTTCCGAAAGTATTTATACTATATCTTACTTATTAGGGGTTATTATTCCTTAGTTCTTCTAGTTAAATATTATTAAAGGTTTATATCCTCTTTCTATAAAAAAGGGTAATTTCTTTATTATATCCTAGGAAAGTATTAAGGTTACAAAATTAACTATTAGTAGGACTTCTAATTAATTATCTTAATTCTATTCGATATATAGTCTTAACCTTTAGGCTATATACTAATTTACGATTTTACTTTATCTATCTATTTAAGGATAATAAGTAGTTAATAGTTTCCTTTTAATATTAAGGATCCTATAGAATTTAGTCTAGAATTTAAAGATAAATTAACCCCTATAATCGGAGATAATTATCTCTAGAATACCTATAATTTAAATAATAAAGTTAATAAATAGTTAAGCTATCTATTTTATATTTATATCCTTATAATAAGGGATAGATACTAATCTCTTATTTAGTTAGTTAATTATAACTAGAATAGCGTTATAACTATAACGATCTTTTAGGAATAAATAGAAATCTATTAAGATATACTACTAGGATCTTTTAGGAACTAATAGAGGTCATAGTAATCTTAGTATTCGATCTCTCTAAGCCTTTATATATTTATAGATTAGATAGTTATTAATATATCGTTTTATATTTATTACCTATCTATACTAGTAATATCTTATAGATACTAGTTTCTTTAGTTTCTTAATACTAAGATATATAGTTAATAGCTAATAGTATATCTTATTAAGTAGTTAGATATAAAGGTCTCCTTTATTAGGAACCTTAAGTTATCCTTTATAAAGGAGTAATCTATCTAATAATATCTATTAAGAACTACTTCTATCCTATACTATCTAATAGAATTCTTCTAGATCTATACTCTAATAGTTAGCTTCCTTAATACGTTTAACGATTTTAATTACCTCTATCTCTTCTAAATAAATAGGAGCTAGATAAGTTAGATAAACTCTTTCTTCTAGATAGTCTTTTAAAAGTATTATAAACTATTATCTATTATCTATATAAGAAGATTCCTTTTATAATAGGATATTAGTAATAATATTCTTCTTTCTAGGATAGTATTTAATTATAAAACGGAACTAAGATAAGAATTCACTCTATCTTACCTATCGCTAGTTTATTTATTAGGTTATTATAAAATACTTAAGTAATTAATAGTTAGTAAGGATCTTAAAACGATCCTTTTAAGATAGACCTTTAAGCTTAGGTCTTTATTCCTATAGAATATAGATAATTATAAGGAGTTCTTTATTATATACTTTATAGTTTAGTTCTATAGTTTATATTATCTTTAAATAGAATATTACTAGATACTAGAAATCTTCTTAATTATAATACTAAGAAAATACTACTCCTAATATTCTATTAGATATATCTATCTTAACTTAAGTTCGTTAGATCGGATTATAGTATCTAAGAATTAGGGTACTAACTAATTTTTCTTTTAGGATTTAGAATACCTACTTATATTTCTCTAACTATTTAAATAAAATATCTTATCTTATTAGTCGATAAAGTAGTTTTAAAATAGTACTATATCCTTAAATAAATTATCGATAGAAGTTATAGAATCCTAAGAATAATTATACTCCTTTTACTATAATTAGTACTATCTATAACTATACTATATAAATCTTCTTTAGATTAATAGCTATACTATCGGTACTTATAATAAACTCTAGGAACTTAGTCTTTTATACTAAAAATTCTAACTTTAATAGGGTAACTTATAATCTTACTTCCTTTAGATAATAGAATACCTCTCTAACCTACCGCTAATAATCTTTAATATTCTTACTATAGATTAAGATATTATTTATAAAGGCGACTATATATTTATCTAAGTATTCCTAGAGAATATTATTTATAAATCTCTAAAAAGTTATTAGTCTATTTATTAATCTAAATAGTATTACCTTATATTTAAAAGAACTATATCTTATACGAAATATAATAAGATCCTCTACTCCTAATATTAAATAGATATAATAGAATCCTTACTAAATATTAAGCTTTATATAGATCCTTATCTTACTTATCTATTATAGTACTTTATTAATTAATAGTAGAGGGTAGTAATCTTTCTTAGTAATTATATTTAGTTTCTAAAAGTTAATATAAAATTAAAGTCCTTTATTAGGTTTTCTTACTATTAAGATTAGGGATATATATAGAGCTAAACTTAGGATAATAAATCCTTTCTTAAGATTTTCTAGAATATATTTCTTTACCGCTTTTAGTTCTTTAAGTAATAACTTATAGAGAGGGTAATATCTAGGTTATACTTCTACTTTAAAAATAATATTATAATTTATACCTAATTAGTAAGGTAGTAACTTATTAGATTTCTTTTTTAAAAAGACTTCTATTAGATTATAATATTCCTTCGGAAGAGTCTTTAAGATCTTATCGGTTTTAGGATCCTAAATCTATATACTCTTTATATCGATAATATAATTAATCTTATAAAGCGAAGTTATAAAGGTTTTAACTTCCTTATTAGTCTTTCCTTTTTTATAGAGTCTATTAAAACTAATACTTCTAATAGTACTAATATTAATTAATAAGGACATATCTTATTATTAAATCTTTAAGATCACTATCTTACTTTTATCGTTTAAGTTACGATTTATCTTTTAGTATTCCTTAGTCTACTAATATCTATATTATTATTCTCTTATATATCTATATTTATCCTTTATCTTTAATTCCTTTTAGATAAAAAGGTAGTCTCTTTAATTAATATTAGCTTAATAATCTAAGTTCGGTTTAGATCTCTAAAGAATAATAATTAGTATTAGTACTACTATTTTACTTAATATATTATTAAGAAGTGTCTTCTTACCTAGTTAAATTATCTAGTATCGATAATAGTCTAATAAGATATTATTATCTATAAACTACTTCCTTCTAAGAATCATATTATATTTCCTAAGATTAGCGATTAATATTAGGACTTATTATTATATTCTCCTATCTATATATAATATAAGAAAAGTAACGTAAGTTATTAGCTTATTAAGTTTTCTATTAAATCCTTAAATAAGATACTCTTATCTAATATTCTCTACTTTTAAACTAAATTATTTACTAAGGAGAATACTTAATCCTTAATTTAAGAATATATATCTATCTACTCTAATATTACTAAGCGCTAAAATAGAAAAAGAGTATCTATTATATATTAGCTTAGTATTAAAAACTAAACTATTTTTAGGACCTCTAATTAACTTCTATAAATCTAATAGGTATAGTAATACTTTTTATCTACTTAGGTAGGAGACTTAGCCTAGGTATTAACTTTTCCCTAATCGATATCTTCTTTATTAAGTTTAATAATATAAGGAGAAAGGTAGGTTATAATAATAGTACTAATAGGTTTCTTCTTTTAATAATTATAGGTTATATATCCTTACTCTTTATAGTTAAAGTATTAACCTTCTTTTATTAAGGTATCTTACTTAGAATTTAAGAATCTTTTAGAGCTAGGGTTTTCTTTACGTTTTATATAGGGAATATAACTTTACTTTATTATTCCTATTCCTATACTTCTATTAATAGTAGTAGTAGATTATAGATAGGAAATAGCCTTTACTTCCTACTAAAGATTAATTTCGTAAGATATACTCTAATAAGTCTTAAAGAAAGATTTAAATATTATAATTTCCTAATTAACTACCTATATAACTTAGCTCTATAGTAAGTATAATAGCTTTAAATATAAATTACGCTTATAGTTCTCTTTAATTATAGTAGCCTCTTTAGCGAGCTATATAAACTTAATTAGGAAATTAGTAAAACTATCCTTTAGTTTTATTATTAATTTATAGTATATAGTATAGGCTTTAGTATATTAATTTAGGTTTATAAATATAGTCTTTAAATATATAATTATATTCTTAGTATCTAGGTATAGGTTATTAGAATTAGAACTTATTTAGGGTACGATATATAGCTAAGCCTTTCCTTTATAACAGCTCTATATATAAAGCTTATAATATACTAGTAATAGGTAATAATTAGCGTTTACTTTAAGTTTTTATTAGATTATAGTTTCTTAGGTTTTAAATTAGACTTCTTTACTATCGCTAAGTATTAGGGTATTAGATATCTTTATAGTCTTTTAGTATAAACTAGTCTCTATAATTAGTATATTAGCTTAATTTTATAAATTTATAAGGTAAAATATAAGGTTACCTCTCTTACGAACTACTAGGTCTTAATAAGTAATTACCTTATCTCGCTTAAGTATAAGTAACTCGATAACGATTTTAGTCTTAATCTTATTAGAGTATAAAACTATTATTTCGTCTTTAAGTTCTTATACTCTCTTCTTTAGATTCTAATATTCTCTTATAAGCTTATAAAATCGTTTATAGGTTAGAATCTTCTATAGTTGTTTATAAATAAAAGAGCTTTCTCTATTCTTATCGTCTTTATTATATTTATTAGTACTAACTAATCTCTATAGTTCGGGGATTAGGGTATTTAGGTTATAAGTAACTATCTCTTACTTATTATTATCTTCTTTATTATATATAGTAATAAGCTATCTTCCGTGATTAGTAGGTAGGTTTCGTTTAGGTCTAACTATTTTAATTAGTTAGATATCGAGTTTAGGTTTAGATTTAAATCTTAGCTTATCCGGTACTAAGGAACGGAAAGTAGGGTAAAGCTAGACCGAGATTAATAAGAATAATAATCTATATAGTTATACTACTTTAAAGGAAATAAAAGTAGTACTTAGTATTATATTACTAGCTAGTTCTTTAAATAAAAGAGTGCATTTTAACGAGAATATTAAGTATAAAGAGAGAAAGAGAAAGGAAAAAAGGCAATAATAAGATAGGAACCTTTATATAGTCCTATCGTATCAAGCAATCAAACAAACAATGTAAAATTCATCTAAGGCGGAAACGCCTAGCAGAATTCCAGAAACAAACACTCCCAATCCAGATCGTCACAGATATTATAATTAATAAGTATCTCTAAGAGAATACTACTTAGATTAGTATTAGTATAGGTACTTTTAAGGGGTTTAAACCTAAGAAGTATCTCCTAATAGGACTAATTAATATTAATAAAATAGCTAGTAATTACTATAAATACTTATCTAAATAGTAAAGTCTAATAATCTAATATAATTAAGATTTTTATATTTATTAGAAATAGATTAAGTATAGATTATTAGCGTTCTTTAATATAAGTAGATAGTTAATATTAAACTATATTAATAGAAGGAACAGATAGGAGGCTTAAGGCTAAATATACTTATAATATTATCTATTAAAACGTTAGATATTTAATAAGGTAAAAGGGAAGTTAATTAATTATAATAAACTATAATAGATTATCCTCCTAAGCTACCTTAGAGAATAGCTCTTAGATAGTATTATCCTATTTTAATTATATTAGTAGCATAAATTATAATAAAGGGATATCTATACTATTAACTAAATAAACTTATTAAGTCTCCTTTATTACTAACCTCTACTTATAGCCCTTTTATAGATAGATATCCTAAGATACTTAATTATAGTAGTTATATTATAATATATATCCTTTTTATTTGTATCCTTTTTAGTAGTATAAGGATACTTAAGGATTATAGAGTAATACTTATATATAATCTTTAGGCTATTATCGCTACTATAGACTACCTAGTTAAAGTAGTCCTAAATATATAAAAGATAATTTAATTATTATATAACCTTACCTTTTAATCTATAATTAGTTTATAACTACTACTTTACCTACTTTTAGTAATTTATTTTATTATATAAGAAGTATAACCTTTTCTAATTAGGTCTAATATATTTAAATCGTTTAAATAGGGAGAGTAAGGGAGGGTTATCTAGTTAAAGAAAAGCTAATATAGATATATTAAAAGTCTATTAGCTTATTAATAGCGTAGTTAAGTAATTAAAGGGTATAAGGTAGGATAAGTTAGTATAGTTATCTCCGAATTATAATAATATAAACTTAGACTACTAACTTTAAAATATTATAGAATTAATAAAACCTATAATAGTAAGAGCTTTTAAGAATATATAAAGGAGGGTTAATATATTATAAGAAGCTTTACTATTTAGAAGTATTACTTAACTAGTTAAATTAATAATTAATAGATTAAAGTAAAGGGTAATAATAGTAGTAGATAATTAGTTAAATTATATATAATTAGTAGAGCTAATTTAAAAAAAGCTTATAAAGCCTATTAATAGCCTAAAAAAGGCCTAAATATCCTACTTAAAGCCTATAAATAGCCTATTCCTAGCCTATTCTTAGCTTATTAGAACTTAATTTTCCTTAAAATATTTTAACTAATTAGCTATAAGAAAGTTTTAAATATAGGTAGCTTATTTAGAACTATTAGGACTAATAGTATAAAAAGCTCCTAAAAATAATAAAGGTATATACTTTCTTTTAATATAAAATTTAAGTAAGTTAAGCTACTTATAATTAATATTAATCTGAGATTAATACTTAATTATAAATATATATAGTTCCTAGTATAGAATATATATCTCTATAGGTATTAACTTATAAGCGTAGAATATTCCTAATAAATTAATATATATAGTTATAAAGCTTAGTTATTATACTAATATATTAAAGATATATATCTATTTACTAGAATTTCTAAATATTTTAGCCGTGCAAGCTGTTGCCATTGCTGCTGTAGCTTCTATATGGATTTGGCGCGTTCTAGATTCGATGGTCGTTTTCCGACCTTGAATGTATTAGCGACACTTAATTGAATGCTTTTTAGATGTTTTATCAACCCTGATGTTCTTGAATGAATTGATCTGGCTTAAGGGTGGGGCGATAAGCCCCTCCCTTAAGCCGGGGTCCGGGTCGAGCTTAAAAAGTTCGACCCCTAGCTCGTTACGGGTCGGGTTTCGAGCCTAGACCTTAGGCCTAAAGTTAGGCTTTACGGAAGTCTACCCTATACCTATCTAAATAGGTATATATACGTATATATACGTAATTAATCTACGGTATCTCTCTCTAAAAGAGAAGTAATATATATTTAATATAGTAGGTTATATTATAATAGTTAACAAAATACTAGTTACTAACTAGTATATTAGGTTTAGTATACTAACTAATATAATAGGCTAAAAACTAATATTTTTTATTCCTTTCTTAATTACTATATTATAAAAATAGTATCTACCTACTCTAGGGTAAAGTATTATAATTATATTAATAAATTTCTTTATAACTTTTTATATATAGTTATTAATAAAGAGTTAATAGGATAAATATTTACTATAATAAGGGATACTAAGTAGTCCTATTAATATAGTTAACGGTACTATAAAGCGGTAGTATATATAACCGATTATATAAAGGCTTTACTAATATCTAATTAATATTTAGGTACTATAATATAATTCGGAAAAGGTTTTTAGAACGAAAGGCTTATTAGAATATAAACGCTATATATAAGATAGTCTATAGGAAATTTAATTATAAGGTAAGTAAAAATCTATAAATTTTACTAGTATTTTACTAATATTTTACTTCTAATAGAGTATATTAGGTAATAAAATACTATTTATTTATTACTCTAATAGATCTCCTACTAATCGCGCTAACTACTACTTTACAATACTATACGTAAGATATTTTTTATTAGATATAGGCCTTCTTATATCTCTTCTTAAGAAATAAAGGTATAAAGATATCCTAGAAACGTATATAATAATATACTAAATAAGGATATAAGCTAAGAAATATAGTATAGATATTTTTACTAGTATTTTACTATTTATTAACTAATTATATAGTATATATATATCTAGATAGACGTAGTAATATTATATTAGGATTCCTAAAATATACCATTAAAATCTATACCTTTATCCTAAAGGATATAGAGTAATATTTATATACTATCTTCTATTCTTATAGGATTTATAACTATCTACCCCTACTATCTAATAAGCTATTATATAAGCTTCTAAAAGAGATTTAGAATCTCCTTACGTAGGGATAAACTTTAGATTCTATACTAAGTAAGTAAAATTACTAATATTTTACTAGTAGTAAGCTATTACTAATTAAGTATAGATATTTTCCTTTAGAGTAATAGGGCTTAAGAGCTTACTATAAAATATAGTACTAAAACCCTTTTAGAACTATACTAAAGCTTTATAAATTAAGAGAGATTCTCTATAATTCTTATAAAAAGAAGAGTAATTAACTACCTAATAGGTAGATAATTAATAGGTATTTATTAGCAAATAGAGAAAGTTCCTAAGTAAAGGTATATATTATTAGTATAATATTAGTACTTTACTAATTAATCTAAGCTTTATATACGCGAGATTATAGATAACTATAGAGGTACCTTTATTTTTTATACGCTTAATAAATAGCTTTATATACTCGCTTTATTATATTTATTTAAAGTTAATATATTATATAAGCGGGTAAAAGGCGTTTTTAATAAGGTGATCTTTATAACGTTTATCCTAGAGTATAGAAAAAGTAGGTTTTACTACTATTTTACTAGTATTTAAAGCTAATTTATTTATAGTTATTACCCTATTTAGGGTATTTATAGACTAAGAGACTATAAAAGGGTATTAATTCTTATTTAGAATAGTATTTAATCTTATTAAGAAATATATAGGTAAGAAGATAAAGTTTTACTATCTATATAGTAGTAGAATAAGGTCTATTATTACTAATATATACCTAAAATAAATAATAGGTAAAGTACTATACTCTTTACTACTTTTAATCTAGTAACTTATTAGTATTTTACGGCTTAGAAAAATACTTTAAGAGACTAACTAGGATCTTAACTACTAAGATTTAGATTAGAGATAGTATACTATAAATATCCTTATCTTCTATAAGATTTATTTTATACGTACTATTAATAAATTAGTACTAGTAAGCTAGGACCTAGAAGATCTCTCCTATATTAAGGTATATAGTTAACTTATTAGCTTAATAGACTATAAAAGTATCTAAGAATATTATAAGCTAGCCGATCTTATTAAAGGTATATCTATTTTATTAGTATAATATTAATTTATTACTAATATCTTTTCTTAGAGTATTCTCTTAAGCTTAAAGGATAGATTAGATATAAGAAGATTAATATTATAGTAGCTAGTCTTTATAATTTATACTCCCTAATTAACCCTTAATTCTTTAATAAAGTGCGGAAATATATAAATATAGTAAAGTAAAGCTATTATAAATCCTACTATATAGGTACTTAGGATACACTACTTAGTATAGTTATAAAGTATATATATCTATTATATACTATTATAATACTAGTATTTACTAATAATTATCTAGGTCTAAGATCCTTAATAGGAACGATATAAATTAATACTACTATCGTAGAAACTTTAGTATTAAATACTCCTATTATAAAAATGATATAGGGATATAGTTTACTATAAGTCTATATTAAGAGGGTACGTATTTTAATAACCTTTACTAGTATTTAATTAATAAGTACTAGAATTAAAACGTCGAAAACGCTACTATATTTAAGAAGATAATATTACCCCTAAGGATAAAGAGCTATATAAGTTTAGCTCTTTAGGCTATTATTTAATAACTTATATAGGCTCTAAAAAGGCTAAATAAGGCTATAGAGTAAGTAGCCTTTTGTTACGACGCCTTACTAGAAGGGTCGTAGGACTTAGTGTATAGATCTATACCACCGAGGGAGCGGAGGTAGAGAGTTATATGACCTCGCTTACCTACGTATAACTATACTAGTAGAACTCGGAGTAATCTTAGGAGGCTTAGAGTTTAGTTTAAATATATATAGTACTAATACTAATACTTCGTAGTAGTATTCGTATTATATAATACTCCTTTTACTCTAATCGATTAAATAAAGGCCTATCTATAGGAGGGTCTTTATATTCTAAACTCTCTATATCTTTCGATCGGACCGTTAGGGGTAATAATAGTACTAATATACTAAACTTATATAGTAATTAAGTAAGGCTAAGGACTTAATAATAATATTATAGAAGATAACTTCGATATTAATCTTAAAGGACTAAATAATCCTAAGAAGGGATATAGAAGAGAGTAGGGAAGCTTAGTAAGGATTACTAAAGGGTAAAGTAACCCTATAAAGCCTACTAAGCCTATTATAGAAGCCTTATCTATTAGTATACTCTAAAGGATAGTACCTTTAATATAGGAAGAAGATAAACTTAAAGCTATAAGAGCCTAAGTATACTATCTTACTAAGCTTATAGAATTAATAGAGAGATAATCCTAAATAGAGGGGTATATTACGAAGATTATTATAATAATAGGAATATTAGCCTACTCTATATTAAGAAAGACCCTACTAAAGGGCCTCTCTATAAGTAATACTAAAGATAATAATAGAATAATAATTAATATACTATTAAGATACTAAGTTATAAGTATAAAGTATCTTACTTACCTATCTAATATTAATAAGTACTTTAAGAAATTATTCTAAGAGTATAAGATCTAATAAGCCTAACTTAATAACTACTTCTAATAATATCCTTACTATTTTATAAATATTATTATAAAGATTAACTAAGGCTTCGAAGTACTATAAGGAGATATAATAATAGTATAGGAGTCCTATATAATATAAGAAGGAGTACTTAAAATATACTTAGAGTTTACCTACTTTATATAAAGTATAGTAGATAACCCTTAAGTTATTTACTAAGAAACTAAAGAGTAATAATATAGATATATATAGAAGCTAAGAGACTTAGTTATAATATACTCTCTCTACTTAGATTAAATAGCTAAGAATATATATATTCCTCCTATAGAGGAAACCTATAAAGACTACTTAATTATAGGAATATATCTAGAATTAAAAGTTAAAAAGTGATATTAAGTAGAAGTAGATTTAGACTATACTTATAATAACCTATTAATATAGTATTAGTCCCTTAAATCTAATATCTAATCTATAAAGAAGGCTTAATTAAGTTTAAAGTAAGAGTATTCTAAGCTAAAGAGGATAGAAAAGCTTATTTACTATATAAAGAGATAATACTTAAAGATATAAGAATTAGATAAAAAGGTACCTAAGAAGATAAGGAAACTAAAGTATTTAAATACTAAGTTTAAAAAGGATAGGAAACCCTTATCTATTTATAACTACTATAATAGACTAAGATATAAGAAAGATACCTATTATAGTCTCTATAATAAGCTTAGTAAGTAAAATTAGCTAAGAAGTAGTATAGATAAGGTAAAAAAATAAAGATCTTAATACCTTAAGCTATAGCTATATTAAGAGTTATTATATCTAAAACGTATACCTTAAAAACCTTTATAAGTAAGATACTTATAGGTATCGGATTAGAGAATATTATTACTTATACCTTTATAGATTATAAAGTAGAAAGGTCTTTTATTAGCTAAAGATAGGTAAAAAAGTACTTAAAATACTCCTAATACCTATTATAAATAGTTAAGGCTATTAATAGGTAAGAGATTAAGTCCTATAAGATAAAGGAAGTAAAACTTAGTATAATAGATAGTATAAGAGAGATAAGAAGTTATACCCTTATAATAAAAGTAATAGATATATAAGGATATAATTTAATCTTAGGATTCGATTAATTAATTAGTGTAAACCCTATTATAGATTAGAAAGTAGCCTTATAGAGGTACTATAATAATTAATAAGAAGTAAAGATTAAAAAGATTATAGTCTAAGAATACGCTTAGGAGGTTCTTAGGGGTTTATAATATACCCTTATCTACTTCTAATTAGAAATAAAGGATACTATATAATTAATAGTTATATAAATAGATATCCTATTAAAAGAATATATAGACTTAATAAATATATTTAATCTAGTAGAAGTAAGAATAGTAGTATTATACTCTAATATAGATTATATAATTTATCTTAAGAAGGATATATAACCTTTATAAAAAGCTATATACCTACTTTTATAGGAGTAATTATAGATACTAAAGGAATATCTTATAATAGCTTTATAAAAGGGGTAGATATAGCCTTTAAAAAGCTTAATAGGAATACTAATATTATTTATACTAAAGAAAGATAAAGGCCTTTACCTATACGTTAACTACTAAGGTCTAAATAAAATCACTATTAAAAATAGATATTTACTACTATTAATAGAAGAATCGTTAGATTACCTCTTAGAAGTAGTAATATTTATATAGTTAGACTTAATAGATATATACTATTAGCTTTATATAAAGTAAGGAGATAAGTAGAAGACTACCTTTTATATAAGGTATAGATTCTATAAATATTAAGTTATACTATTTAGCCTTTCTAATATAAATTATATATAAAGAGATTAAAGTACGTATTCTATATTAAAAGGGTAGAATTCCTTAGCTATATTATTACCCTTAAAGGGGTAGAAATAGACTATAAAAAGATTAAGACTATTATAGATTAGTTAGAACTAAAGAGTATTTATAATATCTAGATATTTATAGGATATATAAACTTCTATAAGAGATTTATAGTATCCTTCTTAAAGATATACGTATCTCTTAATACCTTAGTAAAAGGGCTAAATATATGTAAAAAGGGTATAAATAAGAAGACTTAAGGCTTTATCTTTATAAAAGAAATAAGGGAGGTATTTACTACCCTAAAATAGTACTTTATAAGTACTCCCCTTCTTATCTACTTTAAACTAGGTTAAAAACTCCTTATTAAAATAGATATATTAAGATTTATATTAATAGTAATTATCTTATAATTAGAAGAAAATAGATAATAGTACTTAATCGCTTTCTATTTAAGAAAGCTAAATAAGCTAAAGATAAGATATAAGACTTATAATAGTAAGCTATTAGCTATTATAAAGGTATTTAAAACCTAGAGATACTATCTTAAAGGAGCTAAGGATATTCTTATACTATTAAATTATAAAAACCTAAAAGGATTTATAAATCTTATATTATAAAGTCTTAGTAGAAGATAGGTATAATAGGTAATAAGACTTATATCTTTCGAGTTTATTATATAATATAAAGTAGGTTTAAAGAACTTAGCTAATATACTAAGTTAGAGGTCTAACTACGCTAAAGAAGTAAAAGAGATAGAGTTAATAAACCTAATAAAGGATAAACTATTCTTAAGAATTAGGTAAAGCCTACTAAAAGGTCCCTTTATAAAAGAAGTAAAAGAGGTAGAAACGATTTAATTAAATATTATTATTAGAATATAAGCTATACTAAACCCTAAGACTAAGGATATTATAGGTATAAAGATATTAGAATCCGAAGAGTAGGATAAAAGCTTTAGAGATAAAGAATTATAGGTATAGAGGGAGGTTATAACTACCTTTAAGGAGTATAAAGATACCCTTAGAGAAACCTATATAAAGTAGAAGCTAATAGATAAGTATTAGGTTATTAATAATAATAATAGTCTAAAATAATATATTACTTAAGTAGAAATAGTAGTTAGCTTTATAGGAGAAATAGTACTAAAAGATACTTTTACTAAGTCTATAGTATAACTTTTTAAATAGATCTAAAGATAAGACTACTTTTTAAAGAAGAAATACTAAAAAATAGATAAAACTAAGAGTAATAGATACTTAAGTAGTATACTATATATAGTAACTATTAAAGATAAGCTATTAAGATATAGTAGAAGAGTCTATATACTAAGGGACCCTATAATAATATATAAAATTATATAAACTTACTATAGTAATCCTTAAGTAGGATACTATAGGAAGGAATAAACCCTTAAGAGGATTTATAATAAGTATCTCTAGTATAATATAAATTAAGAGATTACTAAATATATAGAAGAATATAATATCTACTAAAGGAATAGAATATATAGATATAAACTATATAGACTATTAGAACTATTATTAGTACTAAAAAGGCTACTATAGTAGATAAGTATAGACTTTATTACTAACTTATTACCCTTAAAGTAGAAGGGTAAGATATATAACGTAATATTAGTAGTAGTAGATCTATTTATAAAGTACTTAATCTATATCCTATACTAAAAAGATATTACTATAGAATAACTAATAGCTGTTACTAGCCAGTTCTTTAAGCAAAAGAGTGCATTTCAACGAGAATACTAAGTATAAAGAGAGAAAGAGAAAGGAAAAAGGTAACAATGAGATAGGAACCTTTATACGGTCCTATCGTATCAAGCAATCAAACAAACAATACAAAATTCATCTAAGGCGGAAACGCCTAGTAGAACCCTAGAAAGAATCCTAGAAACAAACATTCCTAAAACATTCCTAGCCTAGTCTAGATCGTTATATAACCCCCGACTAAAACTATATTTAGTCCCTAAATAAAGGCTTATTATTATTAATATAGTCTTTAAGAACTCTATCTTCTTCGTCTATATCTAACTATTCTTATAAATATATAGGGGGACCGGGTTTCGAAAGGTACTATATATAGAACTCCTATACTTTCCTTAGCGCGTATTTTAAGTTAATAGTAGGGTACTATTATAAATCAAGATTATATCTAATCTATTATACTCTATATTATAGCTTTCGGTAATATATCTTAGTATCTAGAATCTTCTTAACCTCCTATTTATTTATCTCTCTAACCTACGTTAATAGAGATAGATCTATATACTATCTATCTAGAGGTTCTATTATTACTACTTTTTATAACTTACTAAGGTAAAAGACTAAGTAAACTTAAATTACTTTTAGTAGATCTATCTTATAGGAGTTTCTAACCTTCTTAATAATCTTATATAGTCTACTTATTAGGTAGGAAAGCTTCTTACTAGGTTAATCTTATAACTAATCCTTTATCGTAATAAATACTAAGTTACTAACTCTAAAATCCTCTTCTTAGCGATACTTATTCGCTTAATAAATCTATAATTACTATAACTTTACGATTTACTCTTTAGTCTTAGTCTAAACGTCTTATAGTTCTAAAAGTATTTATACTATATCTTACTTATTAAAGGTTATTATTCCTTAATCCTTTTAGTTAAATATTATTAAAGGTTTATATCCTCTTTCTATAAAGAAGGGTAATTTCTTTATTATATCCTAAGGAAGTATTAAGGCTATAAAATTAACTATTAGTAGGACTTCTAACTAATTATCCTAGTTCTATTTAATATATAGTCTTAACTTCTAAGCTATATATTAATTTACGATTTTACTTTATCTATCCGTTTAAGGATAATAAATAGTTAATAGTTTCCTTTTAATACTAAGGATCCTATAAAATTTAGTCTAGAATTTAAAGATAAACTAACCCCTATAATTAGAGATAATTATCTCTAGTATACCTATAATTTAAATAATAAAGTTAATAAATAGTTAAGCTATCTATTTTATATTCGTATCCTTATAATAAGGGATAGATACTAGTCTCTTACTTAGTTAGTCTACTATAACTAGAATAGTATTATAACTATAATAATCTTTTAGGAATAAATAGAAATCTATTAAGATATACTATTAAGGTCTTTTAGGAGCTAGTAGAGGTTATAGTAATCCTAGTATTTAATCTCTCTAAGCCTTTATATATTTATAGATTAGATAGTTATTAATATATTATTTTATATCTATTACCTATCTATACTAGTAATATCTTATAGATACTAGTTTCTTTAGTTTCTTAATACTAGGATATATAATTAATAGCTAATAGTATATCTTATTAAGTAGTTAGATATAAAGGTCTCCTTTATTAAGAACCTTAAATTATCTTTTATAAAGGAGTAATCTATCTAATAATATCTATTAGGAACTACTTCTATCCTATACTATCTAACAGAATTCTTCTAGATTTATACTCTAATAGTTAGCTTTTTTAATACGTTTAACGATTTTAATTATCTCTACCTCCTTTAAATAAATAGGAGCTAAATAAGTTAGGTAAACCCCTTCTTCTAAATAGTCTTTTAGAAGTATTATAAACTATTATCTATTATCTATATAGAAAGATTTCTTTTATAATAGGATATTAGTAATAATATTCTTCTTTTTAGGATAGTATTTAATTATAAAACGGAACTAAGATAAGAATTTATTCTATCTTACCTATTATTAGTTTATTTATTAGGTTATTATAAAATACTTAAGTAACTAATAGTTAGTAAGGATCTTAAAACGATCCTTTTAGGATAGACCTTTAAGCTTAGATCTCTATTCCTATAAAGTATAGATAATTATAAGGAGTTCTTTATTATATACTTTATAATTTAGTTTTATAATTTATATTATCTTTAAATAGAATACTATTAGATACTAGAAATCTTCCTAATTATAATACTAAGAAAGTATTACTCCTAATACCCTATTAAATATATCTATCTTAACTTAAATTTATTAGATTAGATTATAATATCTAAGAATTAGGGTACTAACTAACTTTTCTTCTAGGATTTAGAATACCTACTTATATTTCTCTAACTATTCGAATAAAACGTCTTATCTTATTAGTTAATAAAGTGGTTTTAAAATAGCGCTATATTTCTAAATAAATTATTAATAGAAATTATAGAATCTTAGGAATAATTATACTCCTTTTACTATAGTTAGTACTATCTATAACTATATTATATAAACCTTCTTTAAATCGATAGCTATACTATTAGTACTTATAATAAACCTTAGGAACTTAGTCTTTTATACTAAAAATTCCGACTTTAATAAGGTAACTTATAATCTTACTTCCTTTAGAAGATAGAGTACCTCTTTAACCTACCGTTAGTAATCTTCGATATTCTTACTATAGATTAAGATATTATCTATAAAGGTAACTATATATTTATCTAAGTATTCTTAGAGAATATTATTTATAAATCTTTAGAAAATTACTAGTCTATTTATTAATCTAAACGGTATTACCTTATACTTAAAAGAACTATATCTTATATAGAATATAATAAGATCTTTTACTCTTAGTATTAAATAGATATAGTAGAATCCTTACTAAATATTAAGCTTTATATAGATCCTTACCTTATTTATCTATTATAATACTTTATTAATTAGTAGTAGAGGGTAGTAATCTTTCTTAGTAATTATATTTAGTCTCTAAAAGTTAATATAAAATCGGAATCCTTTATTAGGTTTTCTTACTATTAAGATTAGGGATATATATAGAGCTAAACTTAGGATAATAAATCCTTTCTTAAGATTTTCTAGAATATATTTCTTTACCGCTTTTAGTTCTTTAAGTAATAACTTATAGAGAGGGTAATATCTAGGTTATATTTCTACTTTAAGAATAATATTATAATCTATACCTAATTAGTAAGGTAGTAACTTATTAGATTTCTTCTTTAAAAAATTTCTACTAAATTATAATATTCCTTCGGAAGAGTCTTTAAGATCTTATTAATTTTAGGATCCTAAATCTATATACTCTTTATATTAATAATATAATTAATCTTATAAAGCGAAGTTATAAAGGTTTTAACTTCCTTATTAGTCTTTCCTTTCTTATAGAGTCTATTAAAACTAATACCTTTAATAGTACTAATATCGATTAATAAGGACGTATCTTATTATTAAATCTTTAGGATTACTATCTTACTTTTATCGTTTAGGTTACGATTTATCTTCTGGTATTCCTTAGTCTACTAATATCTATATTATCGTTCTCTTATATATCTATATTTACCCTTTATCTTTAATTTATTTTAGGTAAAAAAGCGGTCTCTTTAATTAATATTAACTTAATAATCTAAGTTCGGTTTAGGTCTCTAAAGAATAGTAATTAGTATTAGTACTACTAATTTACTTAATATATTATTAAGAAATATCTTCTTACTTAGTTAAATTATCCGGTATTAATAATAGTTTAATAAGATATTATTATCTATAAACTATTTTCTTCTAAGAATTATATTATATTTTCTAAGATTAGTAATTAATATTAGGACTTATTATTATATTCTCCTATCTATATATAATATAAGAAAAGTAATATAAGTTATTAGCCTACTAAGTTTTCTATTAAATCCTTAAATAAGATACTCTTATCTAACGCTCTCCGCTTTTAAACTAAATTATTTATTAAGGAGAATACTTAACCCTTAATTTAAGAATATATATCTATCTACTTTAATATTACTAAACGCTAAAATAGAAAAAAAGTGTCTATTATATATTAGCTTAGTATTAAAAACTAAACTATCTTTAGGACCTTTAATTAACTTCTATAAATCTAGTAAGTATAGTAATACTTTCTATCTACCTAGATAGAAAACTAAGCCTAGGTATTAACTTTTCTCTAATCGATATCTTTTTTATTAAGTTCGATAATATAAGGAGAAGGATAGGTTATAGTAATAGTATTAGTAGGTTTCTTCTTTTAATAGTTATAAGTTATATATCCTTATTCCTTATAGTTAAAGTATTAACCTTCTTTTATTAGGGTATCTTACTTAGAATTTAAGAGTCTTTTAAAGCTAGGGTTTTTTTTATATTTTATATAAGAAGTATAACTTTACCTTATTATTCCTATTCCTATACTACTACTAATAGTAGTAGTAGATTATAAATAGGAAGTAGCCTTCGCTTCTTACTAAAGATTAATTTTATAAGATATACTCTAATAAATCTTAAAGAAAGATTTAAATATTATAGTTTCCTAGTTAATTACCTATATTATCTAGCTCTATAGTAAGTATAGTAGCTTTAAATATAAATTACGCTTATAGTTCTCTTTAATTATAGTAGCCTCTTTAGTAAGCTATATAAACTTAGCTAGGAAATTAGTGAAACTATCCTTCGGCTTTATTATTAACTTATAATATATAGTATAAGCTTTAGTATATCGATTTAGGTTTATAAATATAATCTTTAAATATATAATTATATCCTTAGTATCTAAATATAGATTACTAAAGTTAGAACTTATTTAGGGTATAATATATAGCTAAGCCTTTCCTTTATAATAGCTCTATATATAAAGCTTATAATATACTAATAATAAGTAATAATTAGTATTTACTTTAAGTTTTTATTAGATTACGGTTTCCTAGGTTTTAAATTAGGTCTTTTTACTATTACTAAGTATTAGAATATTAGGTATCTTTATAGTTTTTTAGTATAAACTAATCTCTATAATTAATATACTAGCTTAATTTTATAAATTTATAAGGCGAAATATAAGGTTACCTCTCTTATAAACTACTAAGTCTCGATAAGTAATTACTTTATCTTATTTAAGTATAAGTAACTTAATAATAATTTTAGTCTTAATCTTATTAGAGTATAAAACTATTATTTCGTCCTTAAGTTCTTATACTCTCCTCTTTAGGTTCTAATATTCTCTTATAAGCTTATAAAACCGTTTATAGGTTAAAGTCTTCTATAGTTATTTATAAATAGAGGAACTTTCCCTATTCTTATCGTCTTTATTATACTTATTAGTACTAACTAGTCTCTACGGTTTAGGGATTAGGGTATTTAGGTTATAAGTAATTATCTCTTACTTATTATCGTCTTCTTTATTATATA
This sequence comes from Penicillium italicum, assembly GCA_002116305.1. Classification (NCBI taxonomy): domain Eukaryota; kingdom Fungi; phylum Ascomycota; class Eurotiomycetes; order Eurotiales; family Aspergillaceae; genus Penicillium; species Penicillium italicum. The sequence continues at coordinate 95,440 of LWEC01000167.1, read as the reverse complement.
TAGTAATAGGCTATCTTCCGCGATTAGTAGGTAGGTTTCGTTTCGGTCTAACTATTTTAATTAGTTAGATATCGAGTTTAGGTTTAAATCTTAGCTTATCCGGTACTAAGGAACGGAAAGTGAGGTAAAGCTAGACTAAGATTAATTATAATAATAATCTATATAGTCGTACTACTTTAAAGGAAATGAAAGTAGTACTTAGTATTATATTACTAGCTAGTTCTTTAAGTAAAAGAGTGTATTTCAACGAGAATACTAAGTACAAAGAGAGAAAGAGAAAGGAAAAAGGTAATAATAAGATAGGAACCTTTATACGGTCCTATCGCATCAAGCAATCAAACAAACAATGCAAAATTCATCCAAGGCGGAAACGCCTGGCAGAATCCTAGAAAGAATCCCAGAAACAAACATTCCCAGTCCAGATCGTTACAATAGCTATAATATATATAAAGATTATACTACTACTAAGAATACTAAAGAACTTAGTTAGTAATTAGGGAAGCCTCTTTATTAGTACTTTTTAGTTTAGCTTCTATTACTATCTATTAGTTTAAAGGTAATTATCTACTATATATTATCCGTAGATAGATAGTGTTATGGATAAACTATATACGCTACTATATATATTGGTCCTGGGCATATCAGAGCTCTCGCTCTGACATAATGGTCTTTTGGCCGAGCGGAAGAGTGCGCGCCCAGGCATAACCTTTACAGATAGTTAGACTAAGAGATAGAATTAGTTAATTAAGTACTACTTATAGAACTATATAAGCTAATACTAAGATAATTAGATAAGATAGATCCCCCTTATATAGTTTATATATAATACTATATCGTACTTAGCCTTAGGGATAATACTAAGTAAGGCTTTAATAGGAATAAGGCTAGAACTATACTTTAGTATTAAAGATAATAATAAGGAGGTCTACTAAGATATAAAAGCTAGAACGATTAAGTTAGTAGAAATAAGAAAAGAGCTTTTAAAGAAGCTATAAAGGATAAAAAAAACTATAAAAAAAGCTATAGATAAGAATAGGATAGAGAAATCTTTCTATATAACTAATTAGATATTACTTCGAAATACCTATATAGACTTAAGGTACCCTTTTAAGAAATTAGAAAACTACTATAAAGGACCCTTTTAAATTATAAGAAAGATTAGTTAGTAAGTATACTAACTATTATTAACGCTATTATATAAATATATTTATATTATATAATATATTTATATTATATAATATATTTTAATACTTAAATCCTATAAGGGAAACCTAATTTAAAGTAAGTATTTAAATCCCTTTAAAGTCGAAAGGAAGCTTAAGTTTAAGATAGATAAGATCTTAAAATTAAGAAAGAAGGATAGAGACCTATAATATTTAGTCTATTAGTAAGGTTATAAAGATAGTAAAAATACCTAAGAACTAAAGAGTATACTTAAAGAAACGATAGTATTAGATATATTTAAAAAAAAGAACTTAATAGATATATAACTACCTATAAAGAAGGCTTAGAAGAATCCTTAGTAGATAGCTTAGTACTATTTAAAAAGGGTATAAAATACCCTACTAACTCTATAAAAACCCTAAATCTATCCTTTATTAATTAAAAAAGATAAATATATAGAAGTATAGGTATATTTATAGAGAACCTTACTATTATTAGCCTATAACGTACCTATTAAGTTAGGAAGATTATATTATATAAATATACTTTATAATACCTTAAAAAGTAAAATAGACGCTATCCTTAAGTTTAGTAAGGAGCTTAAATCCTTAAATAGACTAATAAAGGATAGATAGCCTTAAAAAAGGTAATAGGAATATAGAGGCGAAATTTATCCTAAATAAGCTCTTAAAGGGTTATAAAGACTATAAAGTTAATAAAGACCTATATATAAAGGCTATATAATATAAGGGGAAGAGAGAAACTACCTAATATAAAGATACTAAGAAGGAATTAGAACCTAGCTAAAATAATCCCTTAAAGACTAAGTATATACTATAATAACTTAGTAGGAAGCCCTTAAATCTATAATATTAACGCTATTATTAGCGGTACTAATAGAGGAGGTAGTAGTAATAACGGTAGTAGTAGTAGTAAAGGAGGAGCTTAAAGTATAGTTGTAAGAGTAAGACTAATATTAATACGCTAACTAAAAACGTTTTAAGTACTCCTAAAAGCCTTTAAAGTAGTTATATAAGTAGTAAAGGTTATAGTAAGAATAATAGTATTAACTTTATTATCTAACTAAGTATTAACCTATAAAGAGTTAAAAGCTAAAGAGATACCTTAAAGAAACCCTTAAAACCCTACTATTATATAGGTTTAATACTACTAATAATAATATTAATATTTAAGACTAATTATAGAGCTTTAATATACGCTATTAAGAATATTACTAATAGAATTAATATACTATATATACTATACCTTAGTAGGGGTAGTAGGTATAGCTATTATATATAACCTAATTAGTAGTACTAAAAGATATAATAAGAAAAGGATTATAAGGGTATAACCCTAAAAGAAGGGGGGTATACTACCTTTAAAACCTTTAGAAAGGGCCTTAAAAACCTTCGTATAAAATAAAGAAGACTTAGTTAAAGCGTTAAAGGACTCGAAGAAGCTACTATATAAAGTGAGAAGTAGGATATTAGTAAGAGACTAAAGAGTATACTAAGGGCGATATATATTAAAGAAGGAAGGTAATATTACGATACCTTACTAGAAGGGTTGTAGGACTTAGTATATAGATTTATACTACTAAGGGAGTAGAGGTAGAGAGTTATATAACCTCGCTTACCTATATATAACTATACTAGTAGAACTCGGAGTAACCTTAGAAGGCTTAGAGTTTAGTTTGAATATATATAGTACTAGTACTAATGCTTCGTAGTAGTATTTGTATTATATAATACTCCTTTCACTCTGATCGATTAAATGAAGGCCTATCTATAGGAGGGTCTTCACATAACTAGTTAATTAGCTAATTAATACTAAATCCCTAAGCCCCCTTAATCCTAAGTATTTTAGAGTTTTAGGCTTTATCTACTATTACTACTCTAATAACCCTTAAATAAATTAGCTCTATAGCTAAGAAGCTTTAGGTATACTATATAAAGATAAATAAAATATAATTTATTAAGTAGTAGTAATATATTATATATATCTAACTAAATACTTTATAATATAAAGTAAACTTTAAATCGAATTATATATTACTATATTAGGAGTACTTTAACTAAGTTATATACTATTAGATTAGATAGCTAATAGTACTTTATTAATAATATAGAAAGGTAATTCTTTATCTATTATAATCTAAAGGATTTTACTTATTAAAAAAGTACTATAAAAGTGAGACAGTGCCAGGCTACAGATATAACTAACTAGTGAAAGGTAGGTACTTGTCTATTCGGAATCTTATTAATAGAGAATGGGATAGGCCTAGTACCTAGCACTATATATAAATATCTCTCCTCTCCGTTTACCTTTGGTAGCCGGTATACTAATAGACCTAATTAGGCTACTACTAGGATTCGCCCGTTTACTTATCCTACTCTATCTACTAACCCCTATACTAGGGGAGCCCCGAAGTTAGGTAGGGGTATAGGGCGATATCTATTAGATATAGCTATACTACGTAATAGAAGAGTACTATATATTCTAACGATATAGGGGTTAATTCCTAATTACCCTACCTTACCGCTTCTTCCTATACTTCCTTTATAATCTATACTACCTCGCTAGTATAGGGCCGCTCTAGGGGTAGTATTAGCTTATTATCGATTTCGGCCGGTTTAGTATTATCGGTTAAGTCTACTACGTTAACTAGCGGGGCGAAGAGCGCCGGCCACTATCCTTCGTCCTTTACGTCTAGGCCGAGCACTAAGGCTATAGTAAACCAAACGTAGTCCTCTAGCTACGCTAACGGCGTCGCCCCGACTGCCGCTGCCATTATAAGGAGACCTCGGAGCGTCTCAAAAAGTAAGACCTATTAGTAGGGTAAAAGGAGTTCTTTTCTTTAGTAGATATTAAGGTAATCGCTATAGTTTATAGTAATATATTCTATTATCTCTTAAAATAAACTATATACTAATTTAATATATCTTAGTCTAAATATCTTTCGGAGTAGAAGACTACTTTTAATATTAAGGATTAGGAACGAATTTAAATTAATTTAATTATAATATATTAACTCCCCTTTTAGTTCCTTAGAAGGTTAGAAATATTTAAATTTATTCGATTTACTTATCTCTTAAAAGAAATACCTCTAATCTTAACTCTTAAGATAGTATAGCGTTATCTATAAATAATAGTTAAAAGGGATTATTAAAAGGCTCTTTCTGTTTTACTAAAGAATACTAAGCTTTTAATAGCTCTTAACTACTAGATATTATCTTTTTAATAAGCGTTTATAGTAATTACTAGCTATTTTATAAACTTTAGCTATAATTATTATAAGATACTATTAGGCTTTAAGCTAATATATAGTTAGTATATTAATAGTTACCTAAGTAAGATATTATAAGATATATTATAGTAGTATAATATTATTAATAGAATACTTATAGTAACTACTAATAATACCTCTAATAATAAAATACTTATAGAGAGCCTTTACTAGTTAATTAAATAACTTAATCTCTTAGATAGTATATAAGTTATATAAATCCTATACCTTACTTATATAATTTAGCTTAGCTTAAAGGACCTCCTTAGATTAATAAAAGTTAACCTAAATAATAATATTACTAATACTATCTAATTAAAGGAAGAGAATAAGTTAGCTCTTTAAAAGGCTAAATCTAAAAAAAGGAATTATCTATATATTTATAAAGGTTAGTTACTTAAAATCTTTATTAAAGTATACTTATATTTTTTCTAGATCTATACTTTTATAGTCTATATTAATACTAGTCCCTAATAATAGGAGTTCTTTCTAATACTATAAGATACTAAGCTAAAGCTTATACTAATATAAGATATATATACCTACTAGAATTTAATATACTTAATACTTTAGTATATAAATTATCTATCTACTATATTTAATAGATACTATACTCTATATAACTAGTTTTAGTTTTAGCTAAGTATATAAGAGTAGTAGTAGGTTAAATACCTACTTTATATTATAAAACCTTTTTATATATAGATAGTTAGACTATCTAAGGTTAAGAATATTATTATTTATTATATATTTAAAGTATATAATAGATTATTTAGATATTTTAAAGACTCTTAGAAGTATCTATATTAGAAGAAGGTTCTTTAGAAAAAGGTAATATTTTATACTTTAAAGGCTAGAGAATAGAATCTTATAACTTATTATAAGGATATTAAAAAGGCTTATAGATATCTTTATATAATAGGGATAATCCTTATCCCTATATATAAGCTTAATTACTTTAAGGGGGTTAACTAAGCTAATAATAATATAGACTAATATATAATATATAAAAGCTCTCTATATTCCTATCTTAAGTAATACTATTAGTATTAGTTTATAACTTAATTAGTAGATAAAGGTAAGGCTTTATAATAAACTAAGAGTATATTTAGTCTACTTATATAGACCTAATTAAGATTAGCTATTTAAGAGAAGATTAGTTAATAAGAAGAGTTAATAGTTTATTTTAATCTTTATATATATACTATAGAATTTAAAACTATAATATATACTAACTTTATAAAGAACTAATAATAATAATCTATATTAATTTTAGAGATAATATAAGACTTAGTTCTTAACCCTTATAGTATTAGCTTAGGATATCTTCTCTATTTCTACTACTAATATAGGGATTAAATAGTTATTTAGCTTAATATAGGATATATACTACTATAGATATAGATCTCTTAATATAATAACTATTTAAGATCTAATAATACTCTACTATATAATATATTTTAATATAAATTATACTTAAGGCTAGCTATCTATAGAAAGCTAAGATCTAAGTAAGAAGATAGAGGCCGATAAAGAGGTAAAGGCCTAATTATCTAATTATAATATAGTTAGTATTAGCGATAATAAGGAACTTAAGTCTAAAACTAAATATATATCTAAAGCTAATAATATAAACGCCTATAATTATAATACTTTACTTAGTCTTTAAGACCTAGACCTACCTCTAGATTAGGAGACTCTAGATTAAGAGATAGACTTAGTTAAACTTCTAAATTATTACCTAATAGTTAGAATTATATAAAGCGATAGCTAGCGTCTATATAGGGAACGGAAGTGTTAGAGAGATAATAATAAATATATATATACTAAGAGGACTAAATAAAGTATAAATAATTAAATAAATATCATAATAATCTTTTCTAAATTTCCTATTTACTATAAATAAAATACCCTAAAATTACTAGCTTTTCTATATAACTTATATATATCACAAGGTTAGTCGTGTTTGCACTATTTATAGTACTATAGTACTCCCACTATAGCACTATAGCACCGAACTAAGTATCTAGTACTACTAAGCCTTAGTGCTATAGTACCGAACCAAAGGCCTAGTGCTACCGTAGTACTGGTACTGTAGCACCTACGGGACTTGTCAAGGCCTAACTAGTATAATATTACTTACTAACTAGTTATAGGACTCCTACTATTTCTAGGCTTCGTTAAATTACGTTAGTTAATACTAATAATAATAGTTAGGATAAGAATAGTAATAAGATTTTAGAAGATTAGATAAAACAGATTTAAAAATATAGAGAGGATCTCGAATAATAAGAGAGATAACTAATATTACGGTAATAGGATAATATTTAATAGATATAGGCTTATTCTTTTTATATTAATATCTAATATATTTAATTTATTAGTTTTCTACTATTTTTATTATACTATTTAAGTAGTATATACTATTTTTTTAGATTTTAAAGTCTTAAAATATTAGTAAAAGACTAGTAGAAATATAGTAGTACCCTATTTTTTTTTTTCTTTTATAACCTATAGTAACTCCCTATAAGTAACTCCTTCTAATAATAATATAAGGAAATACTAGTAATTTACTAGTAAAGAGATCTAGGTAGGTAGGTACGTAATACCTCTATTCCTCTTTCTTATTATTAGTATCTTCCTCTTTACTTAAACTAAGACTACTTAAAAAAATATTAAAATTATTATACTAATCTATATTAACTTTACGGTAGTAACCTAATAGTAGTTAATAAGTAGTAAAAGGCTAATATTCTTAGTATTATCTTACTAATATAATTATTAGTATCCTTATATAGCTTATAAGGGACTTAACTACTGTATTCCTTAGTTACCTTATATATATTAGTAAGGTAAATCTATTCTAAGGTTAATATATTATAAAAACTAGTAAAATAGTAATAACTTATAGTTTTATCTATTTTTTAAGGGATTAAGGGCTTTACTTATACTACTTAAGTAACCTTCTTATCGTACTTATTATAGATCGTAATATAGAACTCTATTTAAGGTTAGAATACTAATAAAAAAGTAGTAAAAGTATAACTTACTAATAGCGTTATAGTTATCCTAAAGACTTAGATAACTATTAGAACTTATTAGTTTAATATTAGTATACTTATTTATATAGTACTTATAGAGGTTATTAGTAAATATAGTAGGAGTCTAGAAGGTAAATTAATACTAGTTTTTTACTAATATTTTATTAAAGAAATAAAAGAAATATAAAAGAAATTTATATCTTTTAGGTAGTTATTATAGTAGTAAAAGCGCTTACCTAAGAATAAATTAACTTTACTAGCTTCCTATTTTCTCTTAGTTTCTATCTATTTTACTAGTAGATAAATAGTATAATTACGTTAGGTTCGTTTAGTTAGGGGAGTTCGAGGTTTACCTTCGATTTCTAGATATAGTACTATTAGTATATAGTCTATAAGTAAAGAAATGTTAGTTTTATCTTAAATCTATCTTATTTCTATCTCTTCTAGGCCCTTTTTATCTTATTTACGTAGGGTAATACTTATATATATCGAATACTTTACTATAACGCTAGTAGTTGTACAGTGGTAGTTATATAAGTAAAAAAAGTAGTATGATACTAGTAAGTGGAGAAGTGAAAGTTGTAGTAAGGTAGTAAGGTAATGAAATGGCTAAGGCACACACGAATCCTTGGCAGATGCCTCAGGCATCGCAGTAACGCGAGCGGTCAGGCGGACCCCCCTAGTGTGTAGTCACAAGCCGAAAGTAACCCTGGCCCGTTTGCCCCTACGTATCCTTATCTCTTCACTTCTTTCTCTCCCCCTCTGTTTCCCCACCTTCTCTATGTGATTTGCCCGCAGCAAGTCCATCTTTTATCTTCGCCTGCTGCCTAGAGAGATTGTCACCTCCTGCCTAAAGAAGGATTGGGGAGCAAACAAAACAATATAGGCCACGTTGATTTGCCACGTTTTGACCATTCAAATACAACGTGCAGCTATGGTCGGACATAACTCAGTTTAAACTGGAATCGTTTCGAGGCTAGGATTCATATCGACCAAGATTCATGGCACATGGGAATGTGGTTGAGAACTGAAGCGTGGGAATGATCCTGGGACAAGGGGTTCCAAATTGGAACCTAGACTAGGTATGTAGTTAATCTTGGACGTGAATTGTTGTGTTGCAACCTACCGAATGCTGACTCTTTAAGAGTATCATTATTAAGGCGCATCTTCTATTAGAGCCCTCTTGTGCAGTGCCGCCCTATGATGCACCCCATAGGCCAAAAGACACGTGCTTACAATCCCTACTAGCATGCTGGGCCGTAATGGATGATCTGAACATCTCGAACATGCAAGTGCAACAGGGCATTGACCTTCGGACTCGGACTCGGTCTTCAGATTTCAAACCAGTCAGACTCGCAGCCCCTGGAAGGAAAGGATCTCAGGTTCTCTAGCTTTCTAGAGTAACATGACGCCAGAAAATACAGAAGGTTACCCTGCACACATGGGAAAAAAAGTGGATCCCATGCCTTCTTCATGATTTGTCTCGTCTCATGTCACAACACCGGAGGTAGTCCTCGGAGTCGGAACCAGCTGAAAACAACGGTAAGCTGATGCGAGATTGGATGTCCGAACTTTCCTAATCCGTCAATCAAAGCGAGCCTCGGCACAGTGATATGTACCGCTCCCCGTCGCTAGCAACTAGAGTGTGAATGTTGTGGAGAAGTTCTTGTCCCGATTGATACCCTATAGACCTTTTATTGCAACACGCAAAGTCACACATTGGTCGTACTAGCCTGTGCAGAGTCAGTGAAACCTGAGATACACAATGACCAGTAATATTCAGCATACCGGAGAACCGATTGCCATCGTGGGAAGTGCTTGCCGCTTTCCAGGTGATGCAACAACTCCCTCGAAACTGTGGGACCTGCTGAAAGCACCTCGAGATGTTCTTAGCGAGATCCCAGAAAGCCGCTTCAGCACCAAAGCGTTCTACCACCCTGATGGCCTTCACCATGGCACTACGAATGTTCGACATTCCTATTTGTTGTCTGACGATCATCGATTGTTTGACGCCCAATTCTTTGGAACCAAGCCTGTTGAAGCAAACTCGATTGATCCACAACAAAGATTGTTGCTAGAGACTGTCTATGAGGGCCTTGAAACGTCTGGAATTCCGATGGAAAGTCTACAAGGGTCCAACACTGGTGTTTATGTTGGGTTGATGACCAATGACTATGCCGATTTGTTAGGTCGGGATGTGCAGAACTTCCCTACTTATTTTGCATCGGGAACTGCCCGAAGCATTCTATCCAATCGTGTCTCCTACTTTTTCGACTGGCGTGGTCCTTCGATGACCATCGACACGGCGTGCTCTTCTAGTTTGATCGCGCTACACCAGGCCGTACAGAGCCTGCGAAGTGGCGAGACTGACGTTGCGGTGGCAGCAGGAACCAATCTTCTGCTGGGACCGGAGCAATACATCGCAGAGAGTAAGCTGAAGATGCTCTCCCCGACGGGCCGTTCGCGCATGTGGGATAAAGGCGCAGATGGATATGCACGTGGTGATGGAATTGCTGCCGTCATACTCAAACCATTGAGTGCCGCTTTGGCGTGTGGAGATCACATCGAGTGCATCGTTCGGGAGACAGGTGCCAATCAAGATGGTCGCACCAAGGGAATTACGATGCCGAACCCTATGGCTCAAGCAGACCTCATTCGGACGACATACGCTCGAGCTGGACTCGATCTTTCTAAGCCCACCGACCGACCACAATATTTTGAAGCTCACGGTACCGGTACGTGCTCTTAGGCTAACGATAACGTAGTCTTGCTGACCAAATCAGGAACTCCAGCAGGCGACCCAGTCGAGGCGGAGGCAATCAGCACTGCATTTTTTGGAGAAGCAGCCAAATATCAGCGTGATGGTAACCAGGAGGACCCCTTGTATGTTGGGTCCATCAAAACAGTCATCGGTCACACTGAAGGCACGGCTGGGTTAGCAGCGGTCCTCAAGGCCTCGCTTGCTTTACAACATGCCGTCATCCCGCCAAACCTACTGCTCAATGAGTTAAGTTCCACGGTACTTCCCTTCTACAGCAACCTTGAGATCCTTCAAGTCGCAAAAGAATGGCCTCAACTCCCAGAGAACACCCCTCGCCGTGCTAGTGTGAACAGCTTTGGCTTTGGTGGTGCAAATGCGCATGCAATTTTGGAAGCATTCGATGCGCGCCTGCTTGCTAGTGGTCGCAACGCCGCAGATAGCAGCTCTCTAGCAGTTTTACCATTCAATTTTTCTGCTTCCTCCGAAAAGTCGCTTCTAGCCAACCTTGCAGCATACTCGGAATATTTGCGAATTCATCCAAATGTCAAACTCCGTGATCTCTCATGGACATTGAACTGTCGGCGTTCAACTCTGCCAGTACGCCTATCAGTATCTGCATCAAGCCCAGAAGAGCTTGCTGCAAAGCTGGATGAAGCAGTTGTGTCCTCGTCAATAACACCAAGCACCCAAACGGGAAGCATCCGCGAACCAAAACTCCTTGGAATCTTCACTGGGCAAGGAGCACAGTGGGCAAGGATGGGCGCTGAATTGCTGCAAAGCTCCCCAATGTTCAGTGATTGCATTGCCCGTCTCGATCGGTCTTTACAGGAACTACCCACGGAGCATCGTCCTGTTTGGTCGCTGAGGGAGGAGCTTGGCAAAGGCAAGTCCGCGTCTCGTCTTGGGGAGGCGGCGTTTTCGCAACCTCTTTGTACAGCGATTCAGGTTGCGTTGGTTCAGCTTCTCCGGGCGGCCAATCTCAAACTCACTGCTGTCGTTGGTCACTCGTCTGGCGAGATTGCCGCAGCGTATGCTGCGGGATATCTCAATGAAGAGGACGCTATCCGAATCGCCTATTACCGCGGGTGGTCTCTACAATACGCAACAGACCAGGAGGGACAGAAAGGGGCAATGATGGCCGCGGGGACATCATTTGAAGATGCAAAGGAGCTTTGCGAGATGCCGACACTTCAGAACAGAATTTGCGTGGCGGCTAGCAACTCCTCCGCCAGCGTCACAATCTCCGGAGACGCCGATGCGATTGATGAGGCCAGGGAAATCCTTGAAGATGAGAAAAAGTTCGCTAGAATGTTGAAAGTAGACAAAGCCTATCACTCACATCACATGCTTTCCTGCGCAAGTCCCTATATCGCAGCAGTCCGCAAGTGTGGTGTAGCCATTCAGCGTCCACCGAGTGGCAGTGCTACCTGGATTTCTAGTGTTTATGGCAACAACATTGACAATGTGAATGACAACCTTGCCGACACATACTGGAGCAACAACATGGTCAAACCCGTACTATTCTCCCAGGCCCTCACTTATGCAGTTGGTGCAGCTGGGCCATTCGACATGGCTTTGGAGATTGGTCCTCATCCAGCCCTGAAGGGACCTGCAATGCAGACGATCCGAGAAGTCTCTGGCCAGACATTGCCTTACACCGGGACCTTGAACCGTGGCAAAAATGATAGTGAGGCTCTCTCATCCACACTGGGTGCTCTGTGGGTTGCCTTGGGTGATAGTGTCGTGGACTTTGCAGGGTTTGAAATGAAGGCAATGCAACAGCAGAATAACATCCCGCGGCTTATCAAGGGCCTCCCATCGTATTCATGGGATCATGATCGGTTTTATTGGCACGAATCCCGATTATCAAACACAATCCGCACAGAAAAGGAACCATTTCACTCCCTACTGGGGGTGAAATGCCCGGACGGAACGCAAAATGAGCTCCGCTGGCGCAACTATCTTCATCCTAGGGAGGTTCCATGGCTGGCACATCACCAAGTCCAAGGTCAGATGGTGTTCCCCGCTGCTGGGTATATATCGGCGGCGGTTGAGACTGTCATTCAAAATTATGGCTTGGGTTCTGTGCAACTTATCGACTTCCATGATGTGGTCATCGGACAAGCATTGGTGCTTGAAGAGAACGGGGGAGTGGAAACAATTTTCAGACTTTTCATCGATAAAGTCCAGGCTAATTGCGTGTATGCGTCCTTTTCCTGTCATTCTGACGCCAATAAGGGGTCATCCAACATGTCTCTTCACGCATCTGCCACCCTGCAAATTATATTGGGTGAGCCTAAGCACGATATCCTCCCACCACACGCCCAGCCGCATGGTTCATTCCTGGATCTCGAAGCTGACCGATTCTACAACTCGGTTTCTGAACTTGGGTTTGGCTACACTGGCCCCTTTCAAGCGCTTTCAAACCTGCGCAGAAAAATGGACGAGTCATCCGGTCACATCGGTGTCCCAGACGATTCCGAAACCGAAAGACCGTTGATCATACACCCGGCCTCTCTTGATGGAGCCATTCAGTCCATTATGCTTGCTTATTCCTTCCCAGGTGATGGGCGTCTACGTACGCTTTACCTTCCCACTCGAATCGATAGGCTTCGCCTCAATCCAGCTGCATGTGTCACACTTGGCCCCCCTGGTGCAGACCTACCATTCTATTCTGCAGTCACAAACGCCCGCTTCGCTGAACTCTCTGGCGATGTTGATATATTCTCCGCAGACGGGAGACATACTTTGGTTCAACTCGAAGGACTTCACACCACACCACTGAGTCCACTGACATCAACAAACGATGTTCCGTTTTTCACAGAAGTAATCTGGGATGTTGATAGACCCACTGGGCGACAACCAAACAAAGTCAAAGACAGCCTTCCCCAAGACCGTTCCCTAGGCATAGATCTCGAGCGTATCGCCCATTTCTACTTCAAAAACCTCGAAACTACACTTCCGCAGTCCGAACGTGCAAATGCTACTTGGAACCATACCCATTTTCTCTCATATGTGGAGCATTGCACAACGTCCGTTGCTAATGGGGAGCATAAATTCGGAAAGCCGGAATGGATCAATGACACCATGGATGATGTTGCTCTAATTCTGGATCGGTGAGGAGAACTCTCATGTTGACCGCACTCGAACCACACTGACCGGCCTACTTAGTCATCTCGACAGTATCGACATCAAAGTGCTGTCTGCAGTTGGCGAGAACCTTTCTGCCATAATTCGGGGAGAGAAAAATTTGCTCGAAATCCTGATGCATGACAACATGCTTGCGGAATTCTACTCTAAAACACTCGGAATAGACGAATACTTGGATGCTGTTGCTCAGGTGGCTCGCCAGATCGGCCATAGATACCCCCATGTTAACGTTTTGGAGATTGGTTAGTGCAAGAACTCTATTTGCATTTTTGATACTGATTTATTATAGGAGCCGGCGCCGGCGCCATTTCTGATCGAGTCATGCGTGAAATGGGCTCCTCGTTTGCGTCATACACATACACTGATATTTTGGACTCGCAGTTCGATGACGCACGAGGAAGATTCTTGTATTATCAATCCAGAATGGCATTCAAGGTTTTGGACATCGAGAAGGACATCGGAGAACAAGGCTATGAAGAGGGCTGTTTTGACCTTGTTATTGCTCCTCTAGCCCTGTACGCCACCAGAAAGCTTGAAGCAACCCTCGCCAATGTTCGTCGGCTACTCAAGCCTGGTGGCTATTTGATAATGCTAGAACTAACAGACTCTGATGTGATGCGGTTTGGGCTCATCCTTGGTGGCCTACCGGGCTGGTGGTTAGGCTACGAGGAGGGAAGAACGTTATCACCATGTGTGTCGGAGGCCAGCTGGGAAGGACTGATGCAAAATTCTGGATTTTCGGGTTTTGAAGCCCTCGTGTCGTCTTCCAGAACATTGCCTATGCCATTTTCCGTCATGGTTACCCAAGCTGTTGATCATCGTGTCAATTTCCTTCGAGATCCCCTGGCAGCTAATCATATTCCATTGGGTGTGGACTCATTGACAATCATTGGAGGGAAAACATCCTTGACTGCCGATTTGGTAGCGAATATCAAAACTGCGGTCCGTCCCCACTACGGCAACATCTACACAGCGAGTTCTTTAGGCGACCTCATCTCAGCAAACCTGCCAGTAATGGGCTCAGTGGTCAGTTTGATTGAATTGGATGGGCCAGTTATGAAACACATGTCCCCTGAGAATCTAAAGTCATTCCAAGAGCTCTTCAAACAAAGCAAGAATGTTCTATGGCTGGGACACGGTGCTCAAGGGGAGAACCCCTATGGCAACATGTTTGCAGGAGTTCAACGCACATTGGCCATGGAGATGACTCACCTCCATATCCATTTCCTCAACCTCCATTCACTCCATGACGCCAATGCCAATATCATCGCAACAAAGCTCCTCCATTTGGAAGCTGCCGAAATATGGGATCAAAGCGGACAGCTCGATGGAATATTGTGGTCCAACGAGAGGGAACTGGTGCTTGAGAATGGGCATTTCAAAGTCCCTCGATTCCGCCTCAATTCTGGCCGAAACGATCGATATAATTCCTCGAGGCGTCTCATTATTAAAGATGTTGAACGTGCAGGATCTGTGGTCACCATCCAACCAACGGAAATGGGGTATCAAGTTGAAGAAAAGGACCCTCGAGCCTCGCCCTCTTTCCCGGATGACGTGAATATTGATGTGACTCACTCTTTGCTCCGTGCCGTCCGTGTCAATTCATCAGACAACTATTTCTTGGTGGTTGGGAAGAATACTTCGAGTGGCGAGCGTGTGGTCGGCCTGTCGCACACTCTGGATTCCCAAGTTCGTGTGTCGCATGGCCTAGCGGTGCGATGTGGGGACTCCGAAGACCTAGGAATTCGATCGATGCTCACCCTCTATTTCCATTTCCTTGCTCTGTCCATGCTGCACCAACTCCAACCAGGAAAGACGCTTGCTGTGTTAGACCCTGACTTCTCGCTTTCCCCTGTCCTGACGAAATATGCAAACGAAAAGGCTGTTCAACTTGTGCTTTTGACAACAAAGGAAGGACACTGCTCATGGCCATGGATCCGAATTCACCCAAACTCCACCCGGCGTGAAGTACTAACCAAGTTACCCGGCAATATTTCACGGGTTGTCAACATGGGTGGTAGGTCTGATGTGGCTAGTTTCCTGAAGACATGTTTGCCGACAGATTGTCATTTCGAGAGCGAGAACACTTTGACTGGAAACTGCTCCCAATCTGAGTACACCTCAGATAGAGGCCAATTGGCTATGCTGCTGCAGAATTCATGGACGAGAGCACAATACGACCTGTTGCCAGTCAACTTGCACAAGTTTGCTCCTTTAGTACTCGAGGACTTGATCCGTGCCCAATCCCCGCTTTCAGAACAGTGTTTGATTGCATGGAGTGAATCACAGCTTGCTGTCCAGGTTCGCCCTGCTACCAAAAAGGTCAAATTTTCAAGAGACAAAACTTACTGGCTAGTCGGTTTGACAGGCGGGCTCGGCTTGTCGCTTTGTCAGTGGATGATCGGACAGGGGGCACGATACATTGCGCTATCAAGTCGGAATCCAAAAATTGATGACCAATGGCTACAGAGAATGGCTGCAAATGGCTGCACTGTTCGTGTCTTTTCCAAGTAAGCCCTTCTGCCTTTCCTGGGTTTGGGTTCGAGCTAACACATTCAGTGACATCACGAATCGGGAATCTGTTCAAGCAACCTATCGAAACATAAGCGAAACCATGCCTCCCATCGCGGGTGTTGCACAAGGTGCCATGGTGCTTCAAGACACAATGTTCATTGATTTGGATCTCCCTCGCCTTGAGAAGGTTCTCCGTCCCAAAGTCGAAGGTAGTATGTTACTGGACGAACTGTTCCCGGAGGACACTTTGGAATTCATGGTAT
This sequence comes from Penicillium italicum, assembly GCA_002116305.1. Lineage (NCBI taxonomy): Eukaryota > Fungi > Ascomycota > Eurotiomycetes > Eurotiales > Aspergillaceae > Penicillium > Penicillium italicum. The sequence continues at coordinate 79,258 of LWEC01000167.1, read as the reverse complement.
TCTTTTCATCAATGGCTGCGATGACAGGAAACCCCGGCCAGGTTGCCTATAATGCCGCGAACATGTTTATGGCGAGCCTGGCAGCCCAGCGCCGAAGCCGTGGCTTGGCAGCACATGCGATTAACATCGGTGCCATTGTCGGCAACGGCTATGTGACGCGAGAGCTTAACATGGGTCAACAATCCTATCTTTACCGGGTCGGCCATTCATGGATGTCTGAGCAAGACTTCCACGAGGTGTTTGCCGAAGGTGTCCTATCCTGCTTAGACCGCGTAGGAAGCGCTGAGTTGTGCTGTGGACTCAGAATTGACGATGACGAGTCAAAGAGTTGGGTTTCTAACCCAATGTTCCAACATCTGGTCCACAAGTCAAGCAATCTTGTTGTAACAGACAAGAAAGGAAAATCTGGTGTGTTGATTAAAACGCGGTTGTTCGAGGCAACTTCAAACCAGGAAGTCATCGAGATCTTACAAGGTACGGATATCACAATTTCTATGCGCCGACAAAGCTAAACGTTGTTCTTTAGATGGCTTTGTGTTGAAGCTGCAGTCAGCCCTTCAAGCTGACCCCACCAAGCCTATGCTGGACATGAGTCCAGATGAACTCGGTGTGGATTCGTTAGTTGCCGTTGACCTTCGATCATGGTTCCTTAAGGAGTTAGGCGTCGACATGCCGGTGCTGAAAATATTTAACGCGGCGTCCATTCGTGAGCTTTTGGCCACTGCTGCTGAAGTTCTGCCAGAATCTTTGATTCCCAATCTGATTACCGGCGACCACGCTGTAAAGCCACAGGGGCCTAACACCGCTGAAGTATTGAACAAGGTGTCCTCGGCTTTTCCAGTAAGTGCAAAAGATTCCTCGGTGGATTCACCCGTGGAATTGAAGTTTGCACTTCCAGATGCAGCAAACGCGTACAGTGGCAGCTCCGCGACGTCTTTAATCACTGGAGACTCGAATTCCGAACATAATGACGACACTTCCTCGTCTGTCTTTACTGACGATAGCGAAATGGGCCCTGCAAAACGTGAAATCCAAAGGACTGTGCCAATGTCCTACGGGCAGTCGCGCTTTTGGTTTCTAGATCATATGGTCGAGGACAAGACAGCCTTCAATATTACACCGACGTTCGAATTGTCTGGCCGCCTAAGAATTGAGGAATTTGCGAATGCTGTACAAACTGCGGCACAACATCACGAAGCCTTGCGTACTTTCTTCTTTACTGACGGCGAACGAAATCATATGCAAGGCATTTGGACGAAATCGTCCTTGCATCTGGAGCATGTTAAAATTCGGGACGAGACAGAAGTCGAACAGGCCTCGAAACAGATGGAGGCACACGTGTTCAAACTTTCTGATGGGGAGATCATGCGTATTCGTCTGCTTTCCCTCCACCCCGAAAAGCACTGGATAATCTTCGGCTTCCATCACATCAACATGGATGGCATCAGCTTCGAAGTCTTCTGGTCGGACGTGGAAAAGGCATATCAAGGCCAATCTCTTTCCCAAGATGGACTCCAATATCCAGACTTCACTATGCGACAGCTTCGTGAATACGAAGAGGGCGCCTGGGCTGGGGATCTCGCCTACTGGCGAGCACAATACACCGAGATTCCACCCGCAATTCCCCTTCTTCCATTTTCCCTGAAACCCATGCGGCCCAAGGTTGCTCAATTTGGGTCTCATACTGCTCAGATTCGCCTCGATGTGGGTTTGTCGGATTCAATTGACCGGTGTTGCCGGATGTTCAAATCAACACCCTTTCACTTGCACTTGGCAGTCTGGAAGACGCTTCTTCTGCGGTTCTTTGATATGGAGGAAGTTTGCATCGGCCTGGGAGATGGGAACCGTACGGATGCCGACATCCTGCGGAGCATGGGACTTTTTTTGAACCTTCTTCCTGTCAGGTTCTCTCAGCAGCCAGGCCAATCCTTTGGTGAATCTCTGAAGGAGGTACGGAACATCACGCAGGGTGCATTTGCCCACTCGCGTGTGCCATTTGATGTGATCTTAACAGAACTGAACGTTCCGCGATCCGCATCACACAATCCCCTGTGCCAAACTCTGTTCAACTATCGACCCAAGGTCGAACAATCACGAAGCTTCTGTGGTTGTGTAGCCGATGGCGCACTTTTGAGCGGCGGCGAAACCTCTTTTGATCTTGGTCTGGATGTTGGCAACGTCGGTGCTGGCGAGACGCTAATTCACCTATCAGCCCAGAAAAGCTTGTATGGAATGGAGCATGCTGAGATTCTTCTCAGCTCCTACATTAATCTTCTCCGGTCTTTTCTTCAAAACCCAGCCACTAGGCTGAACTGGCCGGAATTACATTCCAAACATGACCTCCAGGAGGCAGTGGCTGCGGGCCGAGGTGAGTTCAATTACTCCTACCAGTTATAGATATTTTGCTAAAACCCTAAATCTACAGGACCGGAGCTTCGAGAGGAATACCCGATCACCATCGTCCACCGCCTGGATGAAGTTGCCTTGCGCTATCCAGGCCGTGTCGCATTGAAGAATCACGATGGCCGGTCCTTAAGCTACGCTGAAGTCCAGCGTCGGATAGATGTTATCGCCAATGAACTGTTACGCAACGGAGTCGACACAGGCACCCGTGTTGGGGTTTTTCAGTCCCCGAGTGCAGACTGGATATGTTCTCTCATGGCCATCTTGCGCGTCGGTGGTACTTACATCCCATTGGACAAAAAGGTGGGGATGGACAGACTCGCCATGATCATGAAAGAAACACAAGCACCCACGGTATTGGTTGATACAAACTCCATGGCTGATTATGCCCATTTGCGCACCACGGCAAAAGCAATCGACGTATGTAGCCTAAACAACCCCACTTCACAAGCCGTCCAAAACATGGCTGCGCCAAGCCAGACAGCGGTGATCATGTATACCAGTGGATCAACTGGTGTCCCAAAGGGGATTATGATTGCCCATTCGGCATATGTCCACCATGTTCAGTCATCCAGCAACGTCTGGAAACTTGAGCAGGGAAGCGAGACTATTCTGCATCAATCATCCTATGCTTGGGATGCGTCTTTGTGGCAGATCATGGTCTCCCTATGTTCTGGCGCGACCCTTGTGATTGCATCTGATCTCACAAGAGGCGATCCTGTTGCTCTCACACGACTCATCGTATCGGAGAATGTCACATGCACCCTTGCGACGCCCACGGAGTATCTCGCTTGGATGCGCCATGGTCGCCCCCACCTCATTAACTCTCGCTTGTCGACCGCGGTATGTGGTGGTGAGTTCATGTCAAGTGGCCTGATCAAAGAGATTAAGAATCTTCATCTTGCAGACCTCAAACTGATAAACGCGTATGGACCGGCGGAGATCAGCGTTGCATGCTCGGGCAGTGAAGTCCCATACAACCTGCCGGATTCGACGTCAACATCCACTGCACCAGCGCTTTACACACTACCAAATTATTCTGTTTACATTGTCGACGAAAATTCGAACCCTGTTCCCATTGGAGTTCCTGGTGAGGTAGTTGTTGGTGGTGCAGGAGTTGCGCAGGGCTATCTTGACGACACCAAAACAGCTGAACGCTTTTCAAATGATCTATACGCTAGCAAGTTTTTCCAGCAGAAGTACTGGACAACAATTCACCGCACTGGAGATCGCGGAAAGCTCAATCGCGATGGTGGTCTTATTCTCCTGGGGCGACTGGACGGGGACAACCAAATCAAGTTGAGGGGAATTCGCATCAACATCGAAGAAATCGAGACGTCGATCGTCAGTTCTTCAGCTGGAGCTATCTCACAAGCTGTTGTGTCCGTTCGCTCAGATGCAGCTCAATCTGAGGGCGAACAATTTATTGTTGCTTTTGCTGTGATGGCTACCACACACGATTCTGAAAGTGCGGTGCAATTTCTCGCGCATCTTTCCCAAGAGCTGCCATTACCACGTCATATGCGACCTGCTGCTATCATTCCAGTTAAGAATATTCCCCAGAATACGTCTGGGAAGATTGATCGGGTCGCAGTCAGCGAGCTTCCCATTCCGTCCATCTCATCACAGCTGCCGGACGACAGGACTCTCACGGCATTTGAACAGTCCTTGCGTCAGCTCTGGCAACAAGCACTACCACGGGAACTTGGTAACTTTCACTCGATCGATTCCCAATCCGACTTTTTCCACGTTGGTGGAAGTTCCCTAGCCCTTGTCAACCTACAAGCTCTAATCAAGGAGAACCTTGGTGCATCTATGGCATTGTATCAACTTTTCGAATCCAGCAGTCTGCGTGGAATGGCATCCAGGATTCAAGACATATCTAACCCCGCATTCGAGCTAGATGTGAATTGGGACACTGAAGTTGAAGTCGCATCCGATCTCACCTCATCTCTACACGGTGCCTCTGGGCCTAGGGCTTTCGGGGTCAAGACCGTGGTGCTTACAGGGGCAACTGGTTTCCTTGGTAAAGAAATACTCCGGAGACTCATAGACGATGGAAAAGTCTCGTCCATTCATTGTCTTGCTGTCAGGAAACGACCCTTGGATTTACCTGAACTCTTTGCTCATCCAAAAGTTCATTTACATTATGGAGATCTGGGGGCTCCTCAACTAGGACTCTCGGAATCTGAGGCTCTAGCGATATTCTCCTGCGCAGACATTGTTATTCACAACGGCGCGGATGTGTCGTTCATGAAAACATATCAGACCCTCAAGCTGATCAATGTGGCATCGACTAAGGAAATTGTCAAACTTGCGTTGCCTCGGCGCATTCCATTCCATTTTGTCTCATCGGCAGGAGTTGCACGACTTGCTTCCCAAGAGAGCTTCGGGGAGACGTCCGTCTCGCCACATCCTCCGCCGTCTCGACCAACAGATGGGTACATCGCTGCCAAGTGGGTCAGCGAAGTTTATCTGGAGCACATCAACCGCCAATTCGGTCTCCCCGTATGGATTCACCGCCCATCGAGCATCACCGGTACCAATGCACCGGAACTGGATCTCATGGGTAATGTTATGCGGTTTACCAAAGAAACCCAGAAAGTGCCAGACTCGACCTCATGGTCGGGAGTGTTCGATCTCATTTCTGTACAGTCAGCTGCGGGGCAACTCCTCGAGGCCGTTCATCACTCTGGTGTTCCTGCACTAGCTACAGGGTCGGTGAACTATCTTTATGAATCTGGCGAGATGAAGATTGGACGTGATGAGATCATGCCTTTGATGGAATCGGGCTCGGGCCAACAGTTCCAGATCGTTTCCCTTGACGAGTGGGTGGATGCTGCCGAGCAAGCAGGAATGAGTGTGTTGTTGGGGGAGTACTTGCGCAGAGCCTCCGATGGCCAAGTTCTCCTCCCCAAGTTGATCAAAAATACTGGATTTGAGGATGAATGAGGATGTACGGGATTGCAAAGTTACGGAGCCAATCATTTACCAGCCTGTGCACAAGCAGTTCAACGCCTCCACGTATGAAACAGAAGAGGTGTATATCTGACCGGTTCAATATTTGATTGAAGTCATTACTCTCTCTCATTATCCTCAGTGACCAGCAACTTGGGCCTTTTGTGTTACTCTTTTTCAGATATCTGTTCCCAGTCAAATGTATATCCCAGCTCTACAGTTTGATAATGTGGCGGAATGGATTTTCTCACCAAGACGATATATATTCTCAACGTACATTTAAGGGACAAAGCTCATTTTTCTCGTCGTCTTCTGGTAAAAAGAAAGTAAAACCTTGATTGATTCATAGTTACATTAAGACCCCTGGCAATTAACTAATGTCCGGAGGTCAACAACGAGAGCCAAGAGTGGTCTCCAGCACTTTTTGTTTTTGTTTTTTTTTACACTTCCCTGCATCTCCCGGTGAAGGCCCAACTATGCAGTCAGCGTCAGATGTCAGCGTCGGACACTTTAATGAAAGTTATTTTAATCTATCCCACCGACAGTCTCCAAGACCTATTCCCATCCTAGGCTTTGAAGATGGACCTTTTGAATCGAACGAAGTAGTTTTATGTTGAATTTCAGTAACCAGCCATGGGGTAGGGTACATTTCAGTGTTATAGGAAACAAGCTATACCGAATAAGTTCCCCTGTTTTCTGTTTATTTTCTTCTCATCTTTTCAAAAATAGTCCTCCTCCCTTTACACCACTGTTCATGTATCTCATTAATTCGGCATAGTAATTCAATAGGGTAGATAGTCTATCCTCGAGCAAATTACCATCTCTTTTATAGTTGCATTATTATAGATGATCAGTTTTGTAACAGTACACTCTGCTGCATATTTAAAGTGTGAACTTTTTCAGAAAGATACTTGGAAGCATCAGACATGAATTTTAAAGCTGTCTAGTCTCCTCGGTGCTGGAAGATGAACGTATATTTGTGGACTTCCTTTCCACCTTGACCATCCTAGGTTGTAATGGAAACCGATAAAATCACAAACCCATCCGAATCCATCGGTGACAATGGTTGACAATGGTTCAATGCAGCCTGGATTGAACTGCATTCCTGCAATGCAAAACAAGGCACATTTGGATGCAGAAAAAGGCGTAAGCGACGTCAAATTGCATTAGGCAGGGCCAATCTTGCATCAGGGGGTGTTGCCATTCTTGGCTAGCGTTGAAAGCCAACGCAATCATCATGTTCCCTAAGGCAGTACTGAGAATAAACAAGAATTCTCCACAAATAGTAAACTCGACATTCTCCTGGGGACCCTAAGGCCCAGTTGTTATCCCAGGGTAAATGTCCAGAAAGGCAGGTTGCAGCTTTGACCGCAATTACCGATTTTAAATCCATCATTGTATGCCCAATGACCGCACTGTTTACGTCAATTTCCTTTTGATTGTGTTCGATTCTTTTGATCATTGCTGTTGTATGATGTGTCGTACGGTGAGTTGGATTGAAGTTTATATAAACGACTCTCCCAAATTCCTGGGGGGCTAGGATTCTACATTCTACCAGCATTCTTTTAACAATCACAAGATGGCAGCCCGGGATGAATTACCCTCGAACCAGACCGGCATCATTCAACATGAAGGCGGTGTTCTTCAAATCACTCATTGTCTGCCTATCCCAGAACTCGGGCCCCACCAAATGTTGGTGAAGACTGCTGCCGTGGCTCTCAACCCCTGTGATTATAAAATGCCATTGAGATTCCCGACCCCAGGTCTCTGGGATGGGTGTGACTTCTCAGGCACTGTGGTTGCGGTAGGAAGTGCGGTTGCTGCACAGGGACGATTCCGTCTCGGAGATCAGGCTTTCGGTGCTGTTCAAGGCTCAAACATGTCAGACCCATTGTCCGGAGCCTATTGCGAGTACATTCGAACCGAACCGGATCTTACTTTCCACGTTCCTAAGGGAATGGATCTTGAAAATGCCCCCTCCCTCTCAGGAACCGCAATTGCGACTCTTGGGGTTGCTCTTTTTTGGTCACTTCAATTGCCCGGAACATTGCACGCACCAGCATCCAAAGCCGAGGATGTTCTGGTATACGGCGGAAGTAGCACAATAGGACTACTTGCAATCCAGATGGTAAAACTGTAAGTATTTTATTTCCTTTCTATGGCTTTCGATATATTCAAAGTAACTGATCTGTCGTACGTAGCTGCGGCCACCGGGTAATCACCACATGCTCCCCTCATAACCGCGAATTGGTGAAATCTTACGGTGCTGATCTTGTCTTTGACTACAACTCTCCAACCTGTGCCGAGGATATTCGAGCGGCCACGAAAAACACTTTGCGCTATGCCCTTGATCCCTTTGCGGAAGCCAAGACACTACGGATGTGCTATGCAGCCATTGGGCGTACTGGAGGAAGGTACTGTGCACTTGAGCAATATCAAGAAAGTCTTTGCTCGCGAAAGACAATCAAGCATGAATTAGTCATGGGAGGTGCCATCTCCGGACGAGGTGTTGAGCTCCCAGACCCATACGGCATTCCACCACGACCCGAAATTGGGGTCTGGGCTCGCTCATGGTACGGGGAACTTCAAGAACTGATAGACAATGGGAAGCTTAGAGCCTGTCCAATTCAAACCATTCCGGGCAGATTTGAAGGGATCTTGGAGGGCCTGGACATGCTCCGAAATGGGAAGGTTTCTGGGAAGAAGCTCGTTGTCCCTATGACCACGAAATGAAGGCTTGCATGGAGTTGAAGGCCTGAAAGAAGGATAGCCCAATTCCCAATTTTTCCAGGAAATACACTCTTTGATTGAAAATCGGAGTTTGTTGAATAATATACTGTGGGAATAGTATACTAAACAGCATGTAGTAACTGGGATTTGTATCTTTCACAAAGGGGTAAAAATGAATTGTAAAACTGTCTGTCTATCTAAACTTCCTGGGTATGAAGCCATATTTATGGCTTTATCTCTACCCCTGTAGATTCTATCTGCTTCCTTTGACTAGCATATATTTATACGAATAAATATGCCATAGAATCATAAGGAAGAACCAGAGATGGCGGTGTGAGTACTAAGTACTAGATTCTCTAAGATTCCATTGACTAAAAGTAGTCTAAATTGGAATATAGGTATCTGATTTAGGATACTCGACGATGTATGGTAGAATGTGTGATAGGGGCGTCAAACTGTATCGACGCCGCTAATCCTAATTCCGTAGGAGTCTCGTAAGACTCGGCGCTTTAAAAGAACCATTCGTATATACGAATTGGGGTATGTATAAAGCGACGTATATACGAAATCAATTAGGGTTTAGCGTTGAAAAGGACCTAAGAATATTAATTATAAAGAATTAACTTGGGTTTTTAACACGCCCCCTTAATGTAAACCCTTAATTAAGGTCGGAGTATCGAAGGACTTAATCGTCTATCTAGGGCTAGTGTTATCCTTATCTTCGTCGTCCTCCCTAGATTAGGGGTATAGAGAAGAGAGGGAGGAAGAAGAGAAAGGAAGGGTACTACTAGGGCTATTATATAGTTCCTTCGTGTGTCGAAATCGATTAATAATCGATTCTAAAGTAAGGTAAAAGTGAGAGATAAATGATTTCTCTTAGTAGTATAGTAACTATATATAGTATAATAACTATATAGTAGTATAATAACTACTTAGTAGTATAATAACTACCTAGAAATAGTATATTGAATTCACTATCTCCGTACGCTATAAAGGGCGCCCCCTAATTAGAATTGGGGTTTAACTTTAGCCTAGCTATAAAGAGCTTGAATTAGGGTAAAGCTAATAGTTTAGTAAGGCTATCTATAATGTTTTCGGTGCCTTTTATATAGTATAGAGAGATCTTCTTTCTCTTAATTTGCTCTCTGCTTCTTTCTCTTAATTTACTCTCTAATCTAATACTAGTATACCTTAATATACTTAGTACGGCTAGTATTCTTTAGATTAATAGTTATTAAAATAGTAGATTAGCTATCGCTATAGAGTGGGATAGGAGCTAAAGCCTTATTTAGTATAAGGTTATTAATTAACCTTTATAGCTATATAGCCTTACTTCCGGCGGTAGAAAGGGCTATATATTTAGCTTTAGTACTAGACTTTATAGTACTAGATTACTACTAAGATTTCTAAGAAACTAGGCCTCTAGTAAAGAAGAAGATATAGCTTATACGGCTCTTTATATCGGCGTATAAAGTATAAGAGGTATCTATATATCCCTAAAGATTAAGATCTTTACTAGCTATATAGGTAATAGTGTAGTTACTAGTTCGGCTAGTATATATAAGAACTCTCTTTACTAGATCTTAATATTTGTGACGATCTGGACTAGGAATGTTTATTTCTGGAATTCTGCTAGGCGTTTCCGCCTTAGATGAATTTTGCATTATTTATTTGATTGCTTGATGCGATAGGACTATATAAGGGTTCCTATCTTATTATTACCTTTTTTCTTTTCTCTTTCTCTCTTTATACTTAGTATTCTCGTTTAAATACACTCTTTTACTTAAAGAACTAGCTAGTAATATAATACTAAGTACTATTTTTATTTCTAATAAAGTAGTACGACTATATAGATTATTATTATAATTAATCTTAGTCTAGCTTTACCCTACTTTCCGTTCCTTAGTACCGGATAAGCTAAGATTTAAATCCGAACCCGAACTTAATATCTAATTAATTAAAATTATTAGACTAAAATAAAACCTACCTACTAATCGCGGAAAATAGCCTATTACTATATATAATAAAGAAGATAATAATAAGTAAAAGATAGTTATCTATAACCTAAATACCCTAATCCCTAAACTATAAAGACTAGTTAGTATTAGTAAGTATAATAAAGATAATAATAATAGAGAAAATTCCTCTATTTATAAATAACTATAAAAGACTCTAATCTATAAATAGTTTTATAAGCTTATAAGAGAATACTAGAATCTAAAGAAAAGAGTATAAGAACTTAAAGATAAAATAATAGTTTTATACTCTAATAAGATTAAGACTAAAATTATTATTAAGTTACTTATACTTAAGCGAGATAAGATAATTACTTATTAAGATTTAGTAATTTATAAGAGAGGTAACTTTATATTTCGCCTTATAAATTTATAAAGTTAAGTTAGTATACTAATTATAAAGACTAGTTCGTACTAAAAAACTATAAAGATATCTAATACTTTAATACTTAGTAATAGTAAAGAAATCTAATTTAAAACCTAAGAAACTATAATCTAATAGAAACTTAAAGTAAACGCTAATTATTATCTATTATTAATATATTATAAGCTTTATATATAAAGCTATTATAAAGGAAAGGCTTAGTTATATATTATACCCTAAATAAATTCTAATTCTAGTAACCTATACCTAGATACTAAGGATATAATTATATATCTAAAGACTATATTTATAAACCTAAATTAATATATTAAAGCCTATATTATATACTATAAGCTAATAATAAAGCTAAAGGATAGTTTTACTAATTTCCTAGTTAAGTTTATATAGCTTACTAAAAAGGCTACTATAATTAAAGAAAACTATAAGTATAATTTATATTTAAAGCTATTATACTTACTATAGAGCTAAGTAATATAGGTAGTTAACTAAGAAACTATAATATTTAAATCTTTTTCTAAGACTTATTAAAGTATATCTTATAAGATTAATCTTTAGTAGGAAGTAAAGGCTACTTTTTATTTATAATCTATTACTATTATTAGTAAAAATATAAAAATAGGAATAATAAAGTAAAGTTATACTTTCTATATAAAATATAAAGAAAACTATAGCTTTAGAAGACTTTTAAATTCTAAGTAAGATACCCTAATAAAAGAAGGTTAATACTTTAACTATAAGAAGTAAGGATATATAACCTATAATTATTAAAAGAAGAAACCTACTAATACTATTACTATAATCTATCTTTCTTTTTATATTATTAAATTTAATAGAGAAGATATCGATTAGAGAAAAGTTAATACCTAAGTTAAGTCTCTTATCTAGATAGATAGAAAGTATCACTATACCTATTAGATTTATAGAAATTACTTAAAGGTCCTAAAGATAGCTAGTTTAGTTTTTAATACTAAGTTAATATATAATAGATATTCCTTTTCTATTTTAGCGCTTAGTAATATTAAAGTAGATAGATATATATTCTTAAATTAAGGATTAAGTATTCTCCTTAGTAAATAATTTAGTTTAAAAGTAGAGAATATTAGATAAGAGTATCTTATTTAAGGATTTAATAGAAAACTTAATAAGCTAATAACCTACGTTATTTTCCTTATATTATATATAGATAGGAGAATATAATAATAAGTCCTAATATTAATTACTAATCTTAGGAAATATAATATAATTCTTAGAAGGAAATAGTTTACTAATAATAATATCCTATTAGACTATTATTAATACTAAATAATTTAATAAGAAGATATTTCTTAATAATATTTTAAGTAAAATAGTAGTATTAATACTAACTACTATTCTTTAAAGACCTAAACTAAACTTAGATTATTAAGCTAATACTAATTAAAGAGACTACCTTTTTAGCTAAAAGGAATTAAAGATAAAGGATAAATATAGATATATAAGAGAACGATAATATAGATATTAGTAGACTAAGGAATACTAAAAGATAAATCGTAATTTAAACGATAAAAGTAAGATAGTAATCCTAAAGATTTAATAATAAGATATATCTTTATTAATTAATATTAGTACTATTAGAGATATTAGTTTTAATAGACTCTATAAAAAAGGAAAAACTAATAAGGAGGTTAAAATCTTTATAACTTTACTTTATAAGATTAATTATATTATTAATATAAAGAGTATATAAATTTAAGATTTTAAAACTAATAAGATCTTAAAGACTATTTTAAAGGAGTATTATAATCTAGTAGAAGTCTTTTTAAAGAAGAAATCTAATAAATTACTACCTTACTAATAAGGTATAGATTATAATATTATTCTTAAAATAGAAGTATAATCTAGATATTATCCTTTTTATAAGTTATTACTTAAAGAACTAAAAGTAGTAAAGAAATATATCCTAAAAAATCTTAAGAAAGGATTTATTATTCTAAGCTTAGCTCTATATATATCCTTAATCCTAATAGTAAGAAAGCCTAATAGAGGACTTTAATTCTATATTAATTTCTAAAGACTAAATATAATTACTAAGAAAGATTACTACCCTTTAATACTAATTAATAAAGTATTATAATAGATAAATAAGGTAAGGATCTATATAAAGCTTAATATTTAGTAAGGATTCTACCGTATTTATTTAATACTAGGAATAAAGGATCTTATTATATTCTATATAAGATATAGTTCTTTTAAATATAAGGTAATACTATTTAGGTTAATAAATAGACTAGTAACTTTCTAAAGATTTATAAATAATATTTTTTAGGAATACCTAGATAAATATATAGTTACCTTTATAGATAATATTTTAATTTATAGTAAGAATATTAAAGATTATTAGTAGTAAGTTAAAGAGATACTTTATTATCTAAAGGAAGTAGGACTATAAATTACCTTATTAAAGTTAGAATTTTTAGTATAAAAGACTAAATTCCTTAGGTTTATTATAAGTACTAATAGTATAATTATTAATCTAAAAAAGATTTATATAGTATAATTATAAATAGTATTAATTATAGTAAAAAGAGTATAATTATTCTTAGGATTTTATAACTTCTATCGATAATTTATTTAGGGATATAATATTATTTCGAAACTATTTTACTAACTAATAAGATAAGATATTCTATTTAAATAGTTAGAGAAGTATAAATAGGTATTCTAAATTTTAAAAGAGAAATTAATTAGTATTCTAATTCTTAGATATTATAATCCGATTCGATAAACTTAAGTTAAGATAGATATATCTAATAAAGTATTAAGAGTAATACTTTCTTAATATTATAATAAAGAAGATTTTTAGTATTTAGTAATATTCTATTTAAAGATAATATAGCCTATAGAACTAAACTATAAAGTATATAATAAAGAACTCTTTATAATCGTTCGTATTCTATAAGAATAAAGACCTAAGCTTAAAGGTCTATCTTAAAAGGATTATTTTAAAATCCTTATTAACTATTAATTACTTAAATATTTTATAATAACTTAATAAATAAACTAATAATAGGTAAGATAAAGTAAATTCTTATCTTAGTTCTATTTTATAATTAAATACTATCCTAAGAAGAAGAATATTATTACTAATATCCTATTATAAAAGGAATCTCTCTATATAGATAATAGATAATAGTTTATAATACTTCTAAAAGACTATTTAGAAGAAGGAGTTTATCTAACTTATTTAGCTCCTATTTACTTAAAGGAGATAAAGGTAACTAAAATCGTTAAATAGATTAAGGAAGCTAAGTATTAAAGTATAGATTTAAAAGAATTCTATTAAATAGTATAAGATAAAAGTAGTTCTTAATAAATATTATTAAATAGATTACTCCTTTATAAAGAATAACTTAAGGTTCTTAATAAAGGAGATCTTTATACCTAATTACTTAATAAGATATACTATTAGCTATTAACTATATATCCTAATATTAAGAAACTAAAAAAACTAGTATTTATAAGATATTACTAATATAGATAGATAATAAATATAAAATAATACGTTAATAACTATCTAATCTATAAATATATAAAGGCTTAGAGAGATTAAATATTAGGATTATTATAACCTTTATTAGCTCTTAAAAGACCTTAGTAGTATATTTTAATAGATTTCCGTTTATTCCTAAAAGATTATTATAATTATAATACTATTCTAATTATAGTTAACTAACTAAGTAAGAGATTAATATCTATTCCTTATTATAAAGATATAAATATAAAACGGATAGTTTAATTATTTATTAACTTTATTATTTAAATTATAGGTATTCTAAAGATAATTATCTCTAATTATAGGGGTTAGTTTATCTCTAAATTTTAGACTAAATTCTATAGGATCTTTAATATTAAAAGGAAATTATTAACTACTTATTACTCTTAGATAGATAGATAAAGTAAAATTATAAATTAGTATATAGCCTAAAGGTTAAGACTATATATTAAATAGAATTAGGATAATTAGTTAAAAGTCCTACTAATAATTAATTTTATAACCTTAATATTTTCTTAGGATATAATAGAGAAATTACCCTTTTTTATAGAAAGAGGATATAAACCTTTAATAATATTTAACTAAAAGAACTAAAGAATAATAACCCCTAATAAATAAGATATAATATAAATACTTTTAGAACTATAAGATATCTAGACTTAAATAAAGGAGTAAATCGTAAAGTTATAATAATTATAGATTTATTTAATAAATTAGTATTATTAAAAAGAAGACTTTAGAGTTAGTAACTTAGTATTTATTATAATAAAAGACTAACTATAAGATTAATCTAGTAGAAAGCTTTCTTACTTAGTAAGTAGATTATATAAGATTATTAAAAAGGTTAGAAACTCCTATAAAATAGATCTATTAAAAGTAATTTAAGTTTACCTAGTCTTCTACCCTAATAAGTTATAAAAAGTAGTAATAATAAAACCTCTAGATAGATAGTATATAGATCTATCTTTATTAATATAGGTTAGAAAGATAGATAAATAGGAGGTTAAAAAGATTCTAAATACTAAGATATATTACTAAAAGTTATAATATAAAGTATAATAGATTAGATATAATCTTAATTTATAATAGTACCCTACTAGCGACTTAAAATATATACTAAGGAAAGTATAGGAGTTCTATATATAATACCCTTTAAAACCTAGTCCCCTTATACGTTTATAAGAATAGCTAGATATAGACGAAGAAGATAGAGTTCTTAAAGACTATATTAATAATAATAAGCCTTTATTTAGGGACTAAATATAGTTTTAGTTAGAGGTTATATAACGATCTAGACTAGGAATATTTATTTCTAGAATTCTACTAGGCGTTTCCGCCTTAGATAAATTTTATATTGTTTGTTTGATTACTTAATACGATAGGACCGTATAAGGGTTCCTATCTCATTATTACCTTTTTTCTTTTCTCTTTCTCTCTTTGTACTTAGTATTCTTGTTAAAATGCACTCTTTTACTCAAAGAACTAGCTGGTAACAATATTTATCGTTAGGATTAGTTAGGAATTAGGATAGTATACTTACTACGAGGGTAAGATCTAGCCTTAATATAGTGTTTCCGTAGTTTATAGAACTAATATTAGATTAATACTTAGTGACTACCTTTAGTACTACCTATAGCTCTTATTCCTTAGTAGGAATATATATTAATAGTCTTAATAGTTTTAGGATCTTACTTTCTGTCGCTTTCTTAGCGATTCGGTTAATATAGGTTCTTTATAAGATTATTAAAATACTAGCTTCTCTTTAGTAGATAACTTTTATAGAGAGGTAGTACTAGAGAGGATTAAGATCTATTATAGTCTACTTAGTAGAGATTAATACTTTTACCTTATTAACTAGTTCGGCGCTTAAAGTAGTAATTAGTATATTATTAACGTATTTAAAAATGTATATAATATTAATACTATTACCCCCCTAATTACGCTAAAAGTATAAGTATAGATCGGCTTTTAATCTAGTAAAGCCCTTCTTTAATAAGAAGTTACTAAGTATATTAAACTAGTTAGTAGCTAACTACTAAGATCCGTAGGGCTTATATCGGCATATGACCTACGTACCTAGATACTATAGGATGCCGTACGGACCGATTCGGGCCTTGGCATACCACTTTAGCATATATAGATACCCGTATTCTAGTATATATAACTAGTATATAGCCCTTTCAATTAAAAAAACCATACGATCCTTTCTAAATCATATCTAGTAGTATATCGGTTTAAACCTTCTTCTACGAAGGTCTAGGGATAGGTACGGGGTAAGACTCCTAAGGCCGAATAGAGCGCCCTAAGAACGTCCGGAATAATATAAAGAGCCTACCCTATACCTAGGCCTAATACTTAATCTAATAGACCTAAAGTCGAATAAAAGAGAGGAAATAGTATAATCCGGAATATATAGAGTAGTAGTTAGTAAGGAAATAAGATTAGTTAACTAGGTAGCTATAAGATATTAGTAGTACTATAAAGAAGTAGGGCTATAAAGATAGCTAATAGGTATTAATAGAGTTATAACCCCCTCTAAAAAGATATAAATTCGGAATAAACGGAGTAGTAGTTAGTAAAAATAAGACTAGTCGATAAAACCTAAGCGGTACTATAGAGGAGTAGGGCTATAGGGGAAATCGAAATATTAGCTAAGCTATAATCCGCTCTAAACGGACTATATTACCCTTTATAAAGCGCTATTTATCTAACTATATTAAAATAAGATCCGTATCTAGGGAAACGGATAAGATAGGATAAA
This sequence comes from Penicillium italicum, assembly GCA_002116305.1. NCBI lineage: Eukaryota > Fungi > Ascomycota > Eurotiomycetes > Eurotiales > Aspergillaceae > Penicillium > Penicillium italicum. The sequence goes on along the minus strand of LWEC01000167.1, from coordinate 62,474 downwards.
TAGCTAGCTCCCTATAGTATACGAAGTAATAATATAAGTTATAAACTACCCCTAAGCTATCGAAATAGTTAGAATAAATACCTTAGAGACTCTAGCCCTAATACTAACTAATAATTAAGTCTATATAGGACTAGCGATAGAGGTTTAGTAAGCCCTTAATATCCTTATAACTAATAAAAGGAAGCTTTACCTTTATATATATAGTACCTTAAACTACGAAGCGGTCTACTTAGTACTATACGCTATAGCGGAATATACTTATAACCTCCTAATATACTAGGCTAAAGTTATATAACTTAGTAATTTAGTTATAAATAGCTAAAACCCTAAGGGCGTAGGAAACACTACTATAGAAGGTACGCTTACTACTATTAAGAAACTAAGGCCTCTATCTATAATAAGCCTATTTACTTTTATAGGGATAGATAAAGATATTAAAAGATCGATTATTAACGATATTAGGAAGATTAATAATTATAATAGAATAATTATAGGTAATATAGCCCGAAAATAGGTTATTAACTATAATTAATACTTTATAGAACTTATAAATATCACTAGGTATAATACCTTAAGATCTATATAAATTATTTATATAAGTAGAAAACTAGTTAAAACTACCCTATAATAGCTAAAGAGCTATAAATAAGTCTATAAAAACTAAGGTTTAGATACGTTTAGGACCTAAGACTAATTTAAGGGATAGATTAAGATTAAATTCTCTAAGTATCTTAGCTAGGAAAAGTTATAGGAGAGATTTAATAACTTAAAGTAAGGCTATATAACTATTAGCGCGTATATTAGTAGCCTACGCTAAGCTATAGTAGACCTAAATATAGGTATATTAGAGCTATTCTTAGTCTACTAATTTATTACGGGTATAAAAATAAAGTATTAGACTAAATAGGCCGTAGAACGAAAATAGCCTATTACCCTATTAGAGGTTATTAACCTTTTTATTAGGTATAAATATAGCCTAATAATTATATACTACTACTAAATAGGGCCCTTAGCTACTATATACCCTAACGAGATAGACCTATTAGTACTTATAAGCCGGACTTAGCTAATAAACTATCCTAATAAGACTTATATATACTATAACTATAGCCGACTAAGCTACCTTATATAAGCCTATACTATACTAAAGATAGAAGAAATAAAGTAAAAGTAAAAGACTATATACTAATAAAGAGAGAAACTATTAAAAAACTAGTATAGCTATATAATATAGAAGCCTTTATCGGCCGCCTTTAATCGGCTCTTAAGTAACCGTAATAGGATATAGAGGACCCCCTTAACCTACTCTACTCTAAAAATACTCCTATATAAGCTTAGCTAAAGTCCCTATTATAGTTATAAAGAGATAATAAGGGCCGGTAACGTTATAACGCCTTACGAATAGGTTAATATTACCTAGATATAAGCCTATACCTATCTACCTCCCTAAATATTATAAGTAATTTATTAATATTCTACTAAGGAAGGATCTTCGTAGCTTTAACTAAGTAAGTATATATCTATATACTCTTAGATAGTAGTATAAATAATACTTTTATCTTACCCTAGATCCTTTAGGGATTATAAGATAGAGTTTAGATATAAAAACCTAAGAAACTATTATCTATTACTATTACTAATAGTAATTAGCTTAAAATAGCTAGCTTTATAATACTCTTAATTAAGCTAAGGAAGTAGATAGACTAAGTTAAAGTATAGGTACTAAAAATAGAGTATAATATTATCTTAGGGTAGGACTTCCTTTATACTAAAAACCTATAAATTAATTAATAAATATCCGTAATAATACTTATAGATTATATATATAGAACTTATAACGTATACCCTATAAATAGGTCCTATATAATTATAAAGGGTAATATATATACTAATTTAATCTCTATAAGATATATTATATAGACCCTATAAAAGAAAAATAGGGAAGTATAACTCTTTATAGTATAAGTAAACCCTAATAATATCGCTATACCCTATTTAGAGCTACTAATATATAAGGATAGGTAGATATAAGTAATCCTTAAGAAATATTAAGACCTATTTTAGTCTAAACTACTAACTACCTTACTATTAGAATAAAATGTAGTATATAGGATTGAAATAGGGTTAGTATAACCTATTAATATTAACGTATATACGCTATTAACTAAGAAATTAGATAAATAGGCTAAATAAATCGGAGAACTTATCTAAAAGGGTCTAATTTATTACTCTAATAGTATATAGGGCTTTCTAATTATCTTCGTTAAGAAATCTAGTAAGAAGTAGCGAATATATATCGACTACTATATACTAAACTAGATTATAGAGAAGAATAGATACCCCTTACTATAAATCTAAGAACTACTAGATATTATTAGTAACGTATAGGTCCTTTTAAAAATTGACTTAACCGCCGGCTACTAATAGATCTAAATAAAGAAGGGAGCGATAAAAAAAACCGCTTTTAATATAATCTAAGGGAAATATAAATAGCTTATAATACTATTCGGACTCTATAATATACTTACTATATTCTAATTAGTAATTAATAATACCTTATAGCTAATACTTAGCTATAGCGTAGTAGTATACTTAGATAATATCTTAATCTTCTCTATATTAATAGAAGAGTATTATAAATACTTAGAATAAGTACTAACGTTATTAATAGAATAGAAACTATATATATTATCTATAAAATACTAATTTATAACCGAATAGTTAGAATTCTATAGCTATATTATTAGAAATAGAACTATTTACCTATTAGTAGTAAAAATAGAAGCGCTTAATACCTAGCTATAACTAAAAAACGTTTATAATATACGCTAGTTTATAGGATTAGCTACCTACTACTACTAATTTATTAAAGACTTTATAAAAATCTATATACCTCTCTATAAATTACTAAAGGAAAGTAATAGTACCTTACGTAAGAAACGTTTCTATCTAATTATATAGATAGAAGCGTATAAAAGTACGTTCTAAATAATTAAAGTACTCCTTATATCTATATTAGTCCTAAAATAACCTAACTATAATAAACCCTATATAATCGAAATAGATACCTCTAAATAGGCCTTTAGTATAGTCTTAATATAGGAAGATAACGATAGTATATTTTACCTAGTTATATATAATAGGAGGAAACTATATAGTATAAAGCTAAACTACTGTGAAGACCCTCCTATGGATGGGTCTTCATTTAATTGATCAGAGTGAAAGGAGTATTATACGATACAAATACTACTGCGAAGCATTGACACTAGTACTGCATGTATTCAAACTAAACTCTAAGCCTTCTAACATTGCTCCGAGTTCTACTAGTATAGTTGTACGCGGGTAAGCGAGGTTATATAACTCTCTACCTCCGGTCTCTCGGTAGTATAGTTCTATATACCGGGTCCTGCGACCCTTCTAGTAAGACGTCATGACATTACCTCCCTTCTTCAATATATATCGCCCTCGGTATACTCCTTGGTCTCTTGCCGGCATCTTACTTCTCGCTTTATATAGTGGCTTTTTTAAGTCCTTTAACGCTTTAACTGGGTCTTCTTTATCTTATGCGAAGGTTTTTGAGGTCTTTCCGAAGGTTTTTAAAGGTAGCGTACCCCTCTTCTCTTAGGGGTATACCCTTATAATCCCTTTCTCGTTATATCTTTCAATAGAGGTACTACTAACTGGGTCATGGTAGCCGCACCTATTACCCCTACTAAGGCATAGTATATGCGGTATGTCAATTCCGTTAGTAGTATCCCTAATAGCGTTTATTAAAGCTCTACGGCTAGTCTTAAGTACTAGTATTATTATTAGTAGTATTAGACTTATATAATAGTGAGGTTTCGAGGCTTTCTTCGAGGCCTCCCTTCGGTTTCTAACTATTTATAGGTCGATCCTCGGTTAGATAACGAAGCTAACGCTGTTATTCTCGCTATAACCCCTACCGCTCGTACAACTGCTTTAAGGGCTTTTAGGAGTACTCGGAACGTTCTCGGATAACGTATTAATACTAGTCTCGTTCCTACGACTATACCTCGCGCCCCTCCTCCACCGCTACTACCGCCGCTACTACCGCCTCCTCCTCTACCGCTACCGCTAATAATAGCGCTAATATTATAGGTTTAAGGGGTTCTAGCTAGGTTATTGCAGCGCGTACTCGGTCTTTAGGGGGTTATTTTAGTCGGGTTCCGATTTCTCTTCGGTATCTTCGCGCTAGGTGGTTTCTTTCTTCCTCCTATATTACGTAGTTTCTATATATAGGTCTTTATTAACTTCGTAGTCTTTATAACCCTCTAAGAGGTTATTTAAGATAAGTTTCGCCCCCGTATTCCTATTACCTTTTCTAAGGCTGTCTATCCTTTATTAATCTATTTAAGGATTTAAGCTCCTTACTAAACCTAGAGATAGCGTCTATTTCACTATTTAAGGCGTTATAGAGTGTATTTATATAACGTAATCTTCCTAACTTAACGGGTACGTCGTAGGCTAATAATAGCGAGGTTCTCTATAAGTATACCTACGCTTCTATATATTCGTCTTCCTCGATTAGCGAAGGATAGGTTTAGGGTTTTTATAGAGTTAGTAGGGCGTTTTACCCCCTTTTCGAATAGTACCAGGCTATCTACCGAGGGTTCTTCCGAGCCTTCTTTATAGGTAGTTATATATCCGTCGAGTTCTCTTTTTCGAATATATCTAATACTATCGTTTCTTTAAGTACACTCTTTAGTTCCTAGGTGTTTTCGCTATCTCTATAGCCCTACTAGCGGACTAGGTATTATAGGCCTCTACCTCTCTTTCTCGCCTTTAGGATCTTATCTATCTTAAACTCGAGCTCCCCTTCGACTTCGAGGGGATCTAGATACTCACTTCGAATTAGGTTTCCCTTATAGGGTTCTAGTATCGAAATATATTACGTGGTATGAATATATCGGTATAGTGGCGTTAGTAATAGTTAGTACGCTTACTAGCCGATCTTTCTTATGATTTAGAAGGGTCCTTCGTAGCGGTTTTCTAGCTTCTTAAATAGGCGCCCCGAGTCTATATAGGTATTTCGAAGTAATACCTAATCGGTTATATAGAAAGATTTCTCTATCCTATTCTTATTCGCGGCTCTTTTTATGGTTTCTTTCGTCCTTTATAGCTTCTTCGAGAGCTCTTCTCTTATTTCTATTAGCTCGGTCGTTCTAGCTTTTATATCTTAGTAGACCTCCTTATTATCGTCTTCGACGCTAGAGCGTAGTTCTAGCCTTATTCCTATTAAAGCCTCGCTTAGTGTTATCCCTAAGGCCGAGTGCGTCGTAGTATTATATATAAACTACGTAAGGGGGATCTATCTTATCTAATCGTCTTAGTGCTAGCTTATATAGTTCCTTAGATAGTACTCGATTAACTGATTCTGTCTCTTAGTCTAGCCATCTATCTACGGGTGGTATACGGTAGATAATCGCCTTCGAACTGATAGGTAGTAGTAGAAGCTAGACTAGAAAGCGCTAATAAAGAGGCTTCCTCAGTTACTAACTAGGTTTTCTAGTATTCCTAGTAGTAGTATAATCTTTATATATATTATAGCTACTAGTCCTTCTATAGTGATATCTTTTTTATAAGGGATATAGATTGAGTATTTCGTAAATAGGTCTACTACTACTAAGATCGCGTCGTATACCCTACCCTTCCACTTTAAGGGTAGTAAGCCGGTAATAAAGTCTATACTTATCTATTATAGCGGCCTTTCTAGTACTAGTAATAGTTCTAATAGTCTATATAGTTTATATCTATATACTATATTCCTCTAATAGATATTGTATTCTTCTATATACTTAGTAATCTCTTAGTTTATATTATGCTAGAGATACTTACTACGAATCCTCTTAAGGGTTCGTTTCTTCCTATAGTATCCTACTTAGGGATTACTATAGTAAGTTCGTATGATTTTATACGTTACTATAGGGTCTCTTAGTATATAGACTCTTCCGCTATATCTTAGTAGCCTATCTTTAATGGTTACTGCCTATAGCGTACCGCCTAAGCGTCTATTACTCCCGGCTTTATCTATCTCTTAGCGTTTCTCCTTTAAAAAGCGGTCCTACCTTTAGATCCGCTTAAGAAGTTATACTATAGACTTAGTAGAAGTATCTTTTAGCGCTGTTTCTCCTATAAAGCCGACTACTACTTCTGCTTAGGTAATATGCCGTTCCGGACTGTTATTATCACTAATAACCTAGTACTTATCTACTAGCTTCTACTCTACGTAGGTTTCTCCGAGGGTATCTTTACGCTCCTCGAGGGTAGTTACGACCTCTCTCTATACCTAGGATTCCTTATCTCTAGGGCTTTTATCCTACTCTTTAGACTTTAGCCTCTCTATACCTATAATACCCTTAGTCTTAGGGTTTAGTATAGCTTATACTTTAGTAATAACGTTTAATTAAATCGTTTCTACCTCCTTTACTTCCTTTACGAAGGGGCCTTTTAGTAGGCTTTACCTAATTCTCGAGAATAGCTTATCCTCTACTAGGTCTACTAACTCTATCTCTCTTACTTCTTTAGCGTAGTCGGACCTCTAACTCGGTATATCGGCTAGGTTCTTAGAACCTACTTTATACTATATTATGAAGTCGAAAGATATAAGTCTTATTACCTATCGCGCCTATCTCCTACTAAGACTTTATAGTGCGAGGTTTATAAATCCTTTTAGGTTTTTATAATCTAATAGTACGAGAATGTCCCTAGCTCCTTCGAGGTAGTGTCTCTAGGTTTTAAATACCTCTATAATAGCTAATAGCTCACTATTATAGGTCTCGTATCTCGTCTCCGGCCTACTTAGCTTTCTCGAATAGAAAGCGATTAGGTACTATTATCTATCTTCTTCCAGTTACGAGATAATCGCCGCTAATACGAATCCTAATACGTCTATTTTAATAAGGAGTTTTTAGCCTAGTTTAAAGTAGGTAAGAAGGGGAGCACTTATAAAGCACTACTTTAGGGCGGCGAATATCTCTCTTACTTCTTCTATAAAGATAAAGCCCTAAGTCTTCTTATTTATACCCTTCTTATATATATCTAGTCCTTTTACTAAGGCGTTAAGAGGTACGTATATCTTTAAGAATAATGCTATAAATCTCCTATAGAAGTTCGTATATCCTATAAATATCTAGATATTATAGATACTCTTTGGTTCTAGCTAATCTAGAATGGTCTTAATCTTCTTCCGATCTATTTCTACCCCTTTAGGGGTGACGATATAGCTAAGGAATTCTACCCTTTTAGTATAGAATACGTACTTCGATCTCTTTACGTATAACTTATATTATTAGAGTCTTTCTAGTACCTTTCTAATATACCCTATATAGGTCTTAACGTCTATTAAAAAGACTAGGATATTATCTAAGTAGATAACCACGAATATATCGATAAAGTCCGCGAGGGCTCTATTAATATAGCTCTAGAACGTTACTAGCGTATTAGAAAGGCCGAATGGTATAACTCTATATTCGTAGAGTCTATACCTTATACGAAAGGCGGTCTTCTACTTGTCTCCTTACTTTATACGAAGCCGATAATATATATCTATTAGGTCTAGCTATATAAATATCACTACTCCTAAGAGGTAATCTAACGATTCTCCTATTAATAGTAGTAGATATCTATTTTTAATAGTGATTTCATTTAGACCTCGGTAGTCGACGTATAGATAAAGGCCTCTATCTTTCTTTAGTACGAATAGTATTGGCGCTCCTACTAGGCTTTTCGAAGGCTATATCTACCCCTTTTATAGAGCTATTACTAGATATTCCTTTAGTACCTATAGTTACTCTTATAAAAGTGGGTATATAGCTTTCTATAGAGGTTATATATCCTTCTTAAGATAAATTATATGATCTGCGTCGGAGTATAATACCACTATTCCTACTTCTGCTAGGTCGAATATATCTATAAAGTCCGCGTATTCTTCTAGTAGGCTATCTATTTATATAGCTACTAGTCGTATAGCATCCTTTACTTCTAACCGGAGGTAGGCGAGGGTATATTATAAACCCTCAAGGAGCTCTTAGGCGCACTTTTAGGCCGTGATCTTCTCTATCTCTGCTCCTTAGTAGTTACTATAGTACCTCTACGAGGCTGCTTTCTAATCTATAATAGGGTTTACGCTAGTTAACCAGTTAAATCCTAGGATTAAGTCGTATCCTTATATGTCTACTACTTCTATTACGAGGGTATAACTTCTCGTCTCCCCTATACTATCTACTATGCTAAGTTTTACTTCTCTCGCCCTATAGGACTTGATCTCTTACCCGTCGACGGCCTTAATTATTCGTAGTAGGTATTAGGAGTCTTCTAGATACTCTTTCGCCTATCTTTAGCTAATAAAAGATCTTTCTACTCCGCAATCTATAAGGGTATAGGTAGCGACATTCTCTAGTCCGATACCTATAAGTACCTCGCTTACGAGGGCTTTTAGGGTATACGTTTTAGATATAATAACTCCTAATATAGCCGTAGCTTAAAGTGTTAGGATCTCTATTTTTTTATCTTATCTACGCTACTTCCTAGCTAGTTTAGCTCGCTAGGTCTACTATAGAGACTATAATAGGCGTCTTTCTTATGACCCGGTCTATTATAGTAATCGTAAATAGGTAGGGGTTTCCTATCCCTTTTAAACTTAGTATTCGAGTATTCTAGCTTCCCTATCTTCTTAGGTACCTTTTCGTCCGAGTCCTATATCTTTAAGTACTATCGCTTTACGCGGTAGGTAGGCTTCTCTATCCTCTCTAGCTTAGAGTACTCTTACTTTAAACCTAGTTAAGCCTTCTTTACGGATTGGATATTAGATTCGAGGGACTAATACCGCGCTAATAGGTTACTATAGGTATAGTCTAGATCCACTTCTACTCGGCGTTACTCTTCGACTTTTAGTTCTAGGCGTACCCCTATAATTAAGTGGTCCTTACGGGCTTCCTTAGTAGGGGGAATACGTATATTCTTAGCTATCTAGTCTAGGTAGAGAGAGTACGTTATAACCGATTCTTCTAGCCTCTATATATATCTATACTATTACTCTTTAGCTTCTTAGTAGATGACTCGAGGGTTATCTACTATACTTTATATAAAGCGGGTAAACTCTAAGTATATTTTAGGCACTCCTTCCTATATTACATAGGATTCCTATACTATTATTATATCTCCTTATAGTACTTCGAAGCCTCGGCTAATCTTTATAATATCATTCACGAAGTAGTAAGGGTATTATCGGAAGTGGTTATTAAGCTAGGCTTACTAGATCTTATACTCTTAGAATGACTTCCCGGAGTACTTACTAATACTAGATAGGTAGGTAGGATACTTCATACCTATAACCTAGTATCCTAACGGTACGTCGACTATTATTCTATTATCGTCCTCGGTATCGCTTACGGAGAGGCCCCTTAGTAGGGTCCTTCTTAGTGTGGAGTAGGCTAGTATTACTATTATTACGGTAATCTTCGCGATACGCTCTTCTATTTAGGATTATCTCTCTATTAACTCTACGAGCTTAGTAAGGCGGTATACTTAGGCTCTTATGGCCTCGAGTTCGTCTTCTTCTTACGTCGAAGGTACTATCCTTTAGACTGCGCCGGTAGATAAAGCTTCTATAGTAGGCCTAGTAGGCTTTGTAGGGTCGCTTTGCCCTCTGGTAATCCTTACTAAGCCTCCCTACTCTCTCCTATATCCCTTCTCAGGGTCATCTAGTCCTTCGAGGTCAATATCGAAGTTATCTTCCATAATGTCGTCGTCGAGTCCTCGGCCTTACTCGGTTGCTATACGGGTTCGGTGTGCCGGTACCATTGTTACCCCTGACGGTCCGATCGAAAGATATAGAGAGTTTAGAATGTGAAGACCCTCCTATAGATGGGTCTTCATTTAATTGATCAGAGTGAAAGGAGTATTATACGATACAAATACTACTGCGAAGCATTGACACTAGTACTGCATGTATTCAAACTGAACTCTGAGCCTTCTAACATTGCTCCGAGTTCTATTAGTATAGTTATGCGCGGGTAAGCGAGGTCACATGACTCTCTACCTCCGGTCTCTCGGTGGTATAGTTCTATACACCGGGTCCTGCGACCCTTCTAGTAAGACGTCGTGACAACTACCCTATATATAAGAAAGAACTCCTAGCTATTAAGGAAGCGATCTAAACGTAGGATAGATATATTAATAGGAATCGCTTTAAGACTATAATTATTACCGATAATATAAGCTTATAGTACCTAAATACTATAAAGATATATAGTAAGCGCCTAGTATATTAGATTGTAGAATTTTAGGAATACTAACTTATAATTCGATACTAAAAAAGGTCCGAAAATATTATTATAGATATAATTAACTAGTATCCTAATTTAATAGGGACTATACTAGCTAACGTTAGTTAGTAAAGACCTATTTAAGAGGCCTACTTAGCTTTAATCTACGTAATATATAGAGTTCCTAAAGAAGAATAGCTTACTACTACTATTTAGTTCTTACTTAATAGTAAGGAGCTAAATAATCTTACTACTAATAGGGTAGTTAGGAAATTCGCTAAGAATCTAACGTTTTAGGATATCCCTATCGATAAAAGGGTACCTTTAAAGGTTAATTATTAACTAGTCTATATATATAATAATAGGGAAGTTTCCCTATATCTAGAAGCTCTATTCTAGACTAATCTAATATAAAACTCGTACTAAGAATTTAGCTACCTTAGCTTCTTAGGCCTATATAGAATTATCTAACCCTAAGGATAGTAGCTATCGATACGATTAGATATTAAGGAAGCTATATAAAGCTACCTAAACTATTAAGTATTATAAGGGGTATAAAAGTTACTTAAACGGGAGAAGGTATAATATATAGTTATAAAAGGAGAGTAACCCTTTAAGTAATAGGGTCTAGACCTAATTAGATAGCTACTAACTATACTAAATAGGAATAGATAGATTATTACGGCTATTAATTACGCTATAGGATAGCTAGTTATATAAGCTATACTAGATATAACTAAGGAAGTAATCGCTAAGTTCCTATATTAGGATATTTATATATATTATAGAGCGTTTAATAAATTAATTTCTAATAATAGCCTAAATCTTCTATTAGGGATTATATATTACTTCGTTAATATTATTAAAGCCTAATACTATATAACTATACCCTACTACCTACGAACGAATAGGAAAGTAAAGAATTTAAATAGACTTATAGGTTAAATACTTACGAAATACCTAATAGGGAAGCCTATAAGGCTATAGAATAAGTACTTAACGTAGGTAATATTTACCGCTTATATCTAAGAATATATAGTTTCGGGGTATAGCCTATATTTCTTAGTATATAGGATATAGCCTTAGATACTTACCGATAGCGATACCTTAGCTAAAGATATAGTAAAGGGAGGCTATAATAGGGAGATATATCGACTTATAGATACCTAATCGAAGGCGAATAAGCTACTACTTATCTACGTAATTAAGAAATAGTAGATATATAATATAGCTATTACAAAAATAAGCTTTAAACTAGGAGAATAGGTCTTAGTACGAAATAAAGTAAAGAAGAAATATAAGAATACCTAGTTTAGACTATACTAGATCCTAAAGAGCTACTTACTTAGGACTTATACACTAATAGAACTAAAAGGATATATTCTAAAGAATCTTATTAATAGTATAAGATTAATAGATATAAATATAGGGGAAAACCCTAAGATATAGGCTTTACCTATAAGACGCTCTATATTACGTAGGGCTAGGATAAGAATTAACTAGCCGGAGGAATTATAAAGGATCCTTAATAAGATTAAACCCCTACCGTTAATATATATAGACCTTTTAACCTTTATAAAGGCTAAATAGAAGGAATTTAAGTATACTAGGATACGTAGAGAATTTATAGGGGAGGAGGCTATTATTAAGTACCTAATTACTAAGATACGGGTATAGATTCGTAAGAAAAAACGGTAAGAAGGTAGTATAAATATACTTATATTAGGCTTATTAGGCGTAGATAAATAGGACTTAGAAGTAAACGACTATAAATCTAAGGATAATATAAATTTAATAATATCCTTAGGATAAGAATTAATAGAGGACGCTTATTAAGAACTAGTATAAATAGGTTTAGATTGATTAGTATACCCCTTTATAATCGTTATTCTAGTCCGTTTACTAACTATAAAGTATACTATAAGAGAGTAGAGTAGAATAATAGAGTTTATTTAGGCCGAAACGGCTATAGATAATACGTAAATACTATATACTACTAAAAGAAACGATTACTATTAGAAAAAATAGGGCTAAATAGGCCCCTATAATAATAAATAGGATTAGGAAAACGCTATCTAGCTACGCCTATATACGATATATTTTAAAAAAGAAAAATTACTCTAGACTAGTAAATATATTAGTAGAACTATCCGATCCCTTACTATCCGAATCGGCCCCTTCTATATCTAAATCGGTAATCTTACTAAACGGTAAGAGGATAGTCTTTATAGTATAAAGGTTAAAATCAATCCGATTACGAATAGCCTTTAGCTCTATATAGCTATAAATAGCCCTAGGAGTATTAGTTATATACGTAATATTAGGTTTAACTAAGGGTATATAGTACTAATATAAGTTAAAATTAGGCCTAACCTTAGGTACTATAGGAATAGGAGTAGGTATATTAGGATACTTCTTTTCCGTATAGGCTATATAGGCTAAATTAGCTCCTTTTATAGTCCTTTTTAAAGAACCCTTACTAACGTTATCCTTAGCCTTATACTTTAAACTAACCTATAAAGGGCCTATAGTAGTAATAGTTAAGGCTATACTAGCTATAGTTAGGGCTATACTAGTAATAATAAGAGCTATACTACTAAGTATAGGAGCTATATAACCCTTCCCCTTACTCTACTTCGAAATAGTATAGGGAGGAACGGTAGCTATAGCGGTCTACTTAGCCTCTATAGTAGTTATATTAGAGTATTATAGGAGGGGATTAGAGGGATTATAAGTCTAAATAAGTTCGATTAGCTATATAGGGACGTAGCTATTACTAAGATAGAACGAATACTTATTACCCCTTAATAAATAGTTATAGCTTATATAACCCTAACTCTATTAAATACCCGATTTACCCTTAGATAGGAGAAAAAGGACTTAATAGTATAAGAACGGACTATATCCGGTAGTATAACTAGTATAGGTACCTCTAATAGGGGCCTAGTAGCTATATAACTAGCTAACTATAGAATAAAGGGGTAGACCTAAACGGGCTATATACTAGGCTTTAGTACGTAAGGGGCGCTAATCGATCGACGAACGGGCCGGAATTATACGTATAAACTAAGGGTTAACCCTAGTATAGGCTATACCGGCTAGGTAAGGTAGGCTATTAATAGCTATATTAGTCCGATTTACTATAAACGGTTAGTAAAATACCTAGCTAGGGTAGATAAAGTTATATATAGTTAAGAACTTAGTTAGCCTTATACGCGATTTAGTCTATATTAGTCCGAATAGATACTATAGGACTAAGATCGCTAGCGACTATAGTAGCCGCTTTAGTAGGAATAGGAAGAGGAATAGGAGCTTTCGGATCCGTAGGAATAGGGGCTTTCGGATCTATAGGAATAAGAGCTTTCGGACCTATAGGAATAGGAGCTTTCGGGCCTATAGGGATAGGGATAGGTACGATAATATTAGGTACTAGGATAGGGGTAGCCCTAATCGGACTAGTAAGGGCCGTAGTACTACCCTTATTAGTCCTAATAGTACCGGCACTATCGCTACTAAGGGCCTTAGCCTCTAGTTCGGCCTTATTATCGTCTAGAATTATAAAATCCCGCTTAAAAAGCCTATATTTTAATATAGTTAGATCCTCTACTAATATCGTACGGCTTAGTAGGCCTAAAGTAGGCCTACTAACTAAGGAAAAGGGGTACGTACGATATAGGAGGGATAGATACGGCTATCTAGGATTAAAAATAACGACTACGAAGAAATATTAGCACTAAACCGTATAGCTAGTACCGCCTAGAACGGGTTCTAACTTACGTAGACTTAGGGTAATAGGAACGTATCGGCTATATATAATCCGATATAACGAAAGAAATTTTTTACTACGGTAGAAATATTAGCTAGTACCCTACTTAGGCCGAAAAAGGCTCTATAACCCTAGGATAGGGTAATACAGTATATATATAGGTCTATAAGGACCGAAATTGATAAAACCCTACTAAAAAAGGATAAAATATAGCGTAAAAGGCTACGTTAGTAGTAGGGTAGGGAGTTATAGAAGTAAAAGGTAAGAAGTAAGAGTAAACGGAATTTATAGGGGACAACTAAGGGTCTTATATAAGAGAAAATTAAGGTCCTAGTAAGGACTACTTAGATATAAACTAAGCGCTTTACTATAGGAAAAAGATAAGAGTAGTTCTTATCTCTGTAAAGAATACTAGGATTTCAGGCTAGTACCTGTCGACCAGGCGGGTTGAACAACAGTGGTAGGAAAGTGTATTGTATTCTTCATGCAGAAACTGATACTTGCCAGGAAGGACTTTCCTAGAGATTCCAACATGAGGATATCTTCATGGAGTCGTGGGTGTAACTATGACGATACTGCTCCATACTTCTTTCATGGAGTGTAGTGGTCATAACTCCGCAAGCACAAAGAACTATATACATAGATCCTGAGGCACCAATGATGGCCTCAGGTTGTTAAGGATTCCATCCTTTACAGAAACGCCCTATTCTTTATCCGTAACCCCCTTATTTAAGCCTTATAAAGTATTAGGGGGAGAGATTACCCCCTAAAATCAGCTACAGTGCTATTTTTATAACGAATTTCCTTTATTATTAAAACCCTAGGCCCTTAATACCGGTTTATATACCCTTATACTAAAACGGTAGTAAATGAGGCCTTTTATAGAGGAACGGCTAGAATACCTTAATAGTACCACTACTACTATATTCCTTTATTACGACGGAATAGGAACCCGCTTACGAACGGCTCTATACGGACTCTATAGAAGCTACTTTTAGATAGGTTTTTAATTAACTAAGGTAAAGAACTAGGGATTAGTTCCGAATTAGTAGGGGAGGATAAGATCTATAGGGCTTATATCGGTATATAACCTACGTACCTAGATACTATAGGATACCGTATAGACCGATTCGGGCCTCGGTATACCACTTTAGTATATATAGATACCCATATTCTAGTATATATAACTAGTATATAGCCCCTTTCAATTAAAAACCATGCGATCCTTTCTGAATCACACTACTTAAGACTATAAAGACTAAGCTTTAGGAGGTATACTAGGCCTTTAATCTAATCTTCTTTAAGGCTATTAGGGTAATATATATAAAGCTTTTCTTTAAGAGTTATATTTAGATATATATTACCGATATCGATATAAGCTATAAATAGCTTTATTTTTACTATTACGGTAAGTAGTATACGAAGTATCTTATATCTACCTATATTTATAAAAGTATCTTTATAGTCGATATACTCTTACTATTAGAAGCCCCTTACTACCTAGTAAGCTTTAAATTTTAAAGGGTAACTATCGGTATTAAGCTTTAATTTAAATACCTACTTACCGGTTAATATATTAATACTTAGTAGTAGTATTAGGACTAATTCCTAGAGACTAGTAAGCTCTAGCTATTTTATCTTAACTTTTATAGCTTAGTACTACTAAGACTAAAAAGGTAAAGCTTTAGCTTATTTTATAGTCTTTAGGTTAGAAAGCTATTTTTAGTAATTAATTAACTATAGTATTAGTAGTAGTAATAGGGCTAGTAACCCTAATTCTAATATATTAATACTAGTTTATAGTACTATAGTTAACGACGTTAGTACTTATATTATTACTTTATCCTTTTATAATATCGTTAAGAAGTAGATATAATTCCTAATCTTATTATTTAATTAATATAATTCCTCTAGTAATATAGGAGGTACTTAATTAGATATATCCGAGTCCGTATCTAATAGAGTCTTATCGATTAATTTAATATCTTCTTTATTAATCTTACTATCGCTAGTATTATTATTAAACTAAAGGTCTTTAGCGGTAAAATCTTCCTTAGTACTTAGTAGTAGTAGGAAGTGAGATTTCTTTAGTCTAATCTCTAACTCTTACTAAAGCTTTAGTAAATCTAGGTTATTATATAAAGTCTAATTATCCCCTTTATTAAAGATAATATCTCGTTAGATAATAATTTCTCCCTTAATCTCTAGATCTAGTTTCTAGATCCGGTATTATACGCTATAGTAGCTACTATACCCTATTAGCTTACTTAGCTAAGCTCTCGGTTATAGATACTTATTAGTAGTACTTTTAACGGTAGCTTAGATTTCTTCCGGATTCCTAACGGCGTATATATTATAGCCTAAGACTTAAAGAAAGCTAAGATCTAGCTTCCTACTAAAGCGGATCTCGTATAGTATCTTAGTAGGTCAATCTAATTAGCTTTACTTCCTACTATAGTATATAGTAAGGTTTCTTACTATTATAATTATTTTTATAATTTCTAGCTATAGATAATCTAGTAGCTTAGTGATATCTAGTATAGAGTAGGTTCTCTCTTATACTAAGCGTATTATACGCTCGACTTTACCGTTTTAGCTATAAGCGTATAGAGCTAAGAAGTAAAGCTTAGTATTAGTCTCTTTAGCCTACTTTTAGAGGTAGTAATTATTGAATTCCCCTCTATTATCGCTTTAGAAAGTAGCGATCTCTATTTTTACTTCTAGTATCTTAGTATTCGGTAGTAAGGGTAGATCTAGTATTATAAATACTTTAATAGCGAGCTCTCTTTTATTAATATAGCGCTTTACTATATTAATAACTAGATCTATAACGTAGTCTTTATTAGAGGTAAATTAGATATCTTCCTATCTATCGAAGTCGTCGATATCGATTATCTAATATTTAGCCTAGCTACTAAATCCTTTAGGGATTTTACCTCTACTACCTAGATCTAGGTATACTAGATCGCTAGTTTTAGTAGATCTATATAGTACTAGTACTCTCTTTAGTACTAGCTAGGCCTTACCGATAATATAATATTAGTATAGCTACTTTAGGATTAGTAATCTTTTTATATTAATCCTATCTATAGCGGCGGCGGTTTAGGTAATAGTAGTTATCCCGATATAGTATAGCTAGCGATACTAGGTATCTATATTTACCTAATCTTTTTAGAGCTTAATAATTGCTTACTCTAATAATAGGATTAAAGAAGCCGGTTAAACTAAGCTAGCTAGTAATACTACTTTTAAAATAGTAGATATAGCTCCTAGCTAGGTATTAATAACCGTTATTACTTACTTTATTAACTAGTCTGATATTCTAGATTAACTACTCTTTAGGCGTATTAAGCGTATAGTAGTATATAAAAATATAGGACGTATATCTATCGGATATATATTAACTTAGTTAATCTCTTTAGTTTCTAAGTCCTTTAGGTCCTCGCTCTCCGATTCCTAGGAATCCTCTATTTTAGAGGTAAGGTATTAGATATTTTCTACTTCTTCTAAATTAGTTACTAGAGTGGTTATTAGCTTCGTAAACTAGTAAACTTCTCTAATATTAAGAAGTTAGTTCTTACCTAATCTCCTTCCCTTTATAAGGGTTAAACTATCTAGTTCTTAAGAATTAGTTCTTAATTGTTATAAACTACTAAAATTCCTTTATTAGTAAGTTTAGATTAAGATATAAGGTTTATATATAATTTAGGTATATATATTATATTAGATAACCTTAAATTCCTCTTATTCTTAATACTATTATTAATAGTAAGTATAACGTCGCTAATTAAGCCCTTAACGCTCTTTATACCTAGTACTATATAGATATTAGTACTATATAACTTACTAGTCCTAGGTATAAAGTACTTAGGAGAGTATATTATAAATAAATTATATATAGTATTATATATCTAGTCCTTTATTAATAAGGATCTAGTTAGTATAGTATAGATTAAGGTTATAAAGGTATTAGTTATATTAATATTTATACTAGCTAGAGCTAGTTTAGGATACTTTTACTAATACTTCTCGATAGTATAGCCTCTCTTACTATAGTATATATAGGTTAGGACTGATAACTTAGGCTTATCCTTATCTTTATTACTACCTTTCTTACCTTTAAACCTAGTATTAGTAATAAAAGTAGACTTAGAGGACTTAGTATTACTACTTTTAGTAGTAAAAGCTTTAGTAGCTTTCTTCTTACTAAAAAGTACTTTTTCTTCTCTATATAGCTTACTATAGATATAGTCGAATTAGTAAAGATTAACTAGGTTAGTAGTCTTACTAACTAAAGCGTTAAAGTTAGATCGCTACGTATACTATTCTAGGCTATTAAGGTAGTATATTAATTTAATATATTTCTCGACTTTATCGGTTTCTTTAGCGGTATACTTACCTTACCGAGTAATAAGCTTATTATTCTATAAGGACTTAAAGGACTTAACTAGATTAGAGATTAATCTATACTTTAAGCTAACTATCCTCTTAATAGCTATTACTCCTTTTTATATAATAAAGACTTCTTTAGTCTTATACTAGTCTTTAAGAGACTTCTATATTCTCTTTAGCTCTAGATCCTTAGAGAAGTAGAGGTTCTTATTAATCTTAGTACTAACGGTATTTACGATCATTAATTATATATTACCCTTTAGTACTTTAAAAGAGTAGTATTAAGGATAGTAAACTAGTAGGCTTCCTACCTAGCCTTCGATAACTTATTTAAGGAGGTTTTAGTTTATTAATTACTTCTTATTTTAGGCCTAGGTACGATAGTTAGCCTTACTAGTAAGCGATAGGAACTTAAATTAAACTTTCTTTCTTCCTAATTTAGTTATATCCTTAATAAAAGCGAGGTATCTAATAGCGGCGGCTTCTTACTAAGCGGCTATTAGTTAAGTAGGTATCTACTCTTATATAGAGAAAGTAGTTTATTCTCTATTACGACGAAGAGATAGTTCTTTATTAAAAAAGTTATTATTCGGAGGTTAAATATACTTTCTAGCTAGTTACTTACCTTTACTAATAGAGCTTAATATCGGATTATACTTAATTAAGATAGATAGAGCGCGCTTAGCGGCGAGCTCTTACTTAGTTATAGTAAGCTCTCTTTATAATACTCTTATTTATATATAACAGTCTACCCTATAAAGATTCACCCACCCCAAAAGTAGCGGTGTAGGGATCTACATAATTCTTTCCTAATTAAATTTAGTGCTCTATATTCACTATGTATTACAATGCTTTTGAATTCTTCCTTCTTCAACTACCCTCTCTACTATACAATTCAATCCAATTTAATTCAATTCAATCCAATTCAATTCAATTCACTATGGAATTCCCTAAGCCCCCTATTGAAGAGGTGCCCCGTATACCAAGCCCTCCTCCCGAACCTCCGGATACCGATACCGATACCGAGTCCGATACCGAGTCCGATGCCGCTAATACCACTGATACGCCCTTTCCGATGGTTAATTTCAACCGAGAACTATAACGTTAGAGCTGGCTAGAGCGAGATACTACTATCTAAGTGCTTACTTTGGATGGTATTAAGTGGTCGAAACGGAGAATTGTAAGCTATCTTAGTATCACCTAGAATTAAGTACGCTAAGCGATTAAACGAGGTACTCCTACGCCTTAGAAGCCTCCGGGTCGAGTCCTAAAATTGATTCGGAGCGAAATAGACGATATTATTACTTTTATCACTACAAATAAGATTAATCGCTAGCTTTCGTATAAGAAATTGATTGATATTCTATCTCTTTCTATCTCTATTAATACTCTTCGTCGAACTTTATCTAGAAGGGGATATAACCGGCGTATTACGCTTAGTTAACCTAATATTAAGGAGAAGAATATCCTTAAACGTCTTAATTAGGTACGAGCTTACGTTAATTAGACTCGTAATAATTAGTGTCGAATTATCTAGACGGATAAGACTTAGGTAACCCCTAGATATTACCGAAAGGTACGAGTGACTCGATAAGCCGATAAAGAAAGGTACCCTGATTGCCTTCGACCTCGACGCCGGAAATGTAGAGGATAGATATTTTAGGCTTCGTTTTTAGGCCTTAAAAAAGGCCTTTCTTTCTTTTAGGAGAAGGAATAGGGTTAGATTGATACTAAAGGCTATATCTTATATATTGCTCCTTTAATAGAAGGGTTTTTTCGCCTTCGAAAGGATCAAAACCTAATTGTTATATAAGATAATACGCCTAGTCATACTACTAAAGAAACGATCGAATATTTCGAGGAGCTTAGTGTTTATGTAATAGCGTGGCCTACATTTTTACCGGATTTAAATCCTATTAAATCTGTATAGAATTGGATAAAGGATTAGATCGAAGATGAGTATAGGGATCAACATATGACACCTACTATGCTCCGAGGGGTTATTCGTGATACTTAGAATGCTGTACCGGAGGATTTCTTGAATAGTCTTATTGATAGTATGCCTACTCGGTGCCAGGCAGTTATCGATACTTAGGGGGGTGCTACTACATACTAGGTGTTGTATATAGTGTGTTGTTGTATAACAATAAGAAATGGAGAGTTGAGAAGGTTGAGAACCCTGTTTTTTAAAGAAAAATGTAGTATAAATTAGCATGGTTTTTAAAATACCATTTTAAATACCATGCTAATTTATACGCTAGTAGCGCCACAGTGGAGGTGGGTGAATCTTTATAGGGTAGACTGTTGTAGCTTATTATACTTATAATTACTAAATTTACTATACCTATATTTATAGGGACTCGGTCGACTTAAGATTACCTACTAACTAAGCTCCGGGGTTAGCTTCGACGAATTAATCTTAGCCTTAATCGTTATCGTTATTATCGCCTACTAGAGCTTTATCCCTAGAGTCCTTATTATTACCGCCGTTAGTAATATTATTATTGTCGTCCTAAAGGGGATTATAATAAGGTAGAGAAGGGCTTCGGTTAGAAGGCTCTCTAGGTTAAGCGGTAGCACTTCGAGTACTAGGCACTATTCTAGAGATAAAGAGGGTTTTATAAAAGAAGTATAAAGTATAAAAGCTTTATAAAGAAGACTTAATAAAGTATAAAGACTCTTAATAAGGTGCTTAGAGGTAAGTAATAGTATAGAAAATCCGGTTTATCGAGTTAAACCGGGCTTATAACCTATTAAATAATATACTATAGGAATAGTATACTAAATAGTATATAGTAACTAGGATTTATATCTTTTATAAAGGGGTAAAAATGAATTATAAAACTATCTATCTATCTAAACTTCCTAGGTATGAAGCTATATTTATAGCTTTATCTCTACCTCTATAGATTCTATCTACTTCCTTTAACTAGTATATATTTATACGAATAAATATGCCATAGAATCATAAGGAAGAACCAGAGATGGCGGTGTGAGTACTAAGTACTGAATTCTCTAAGATTCCATTGACTAAAAGTAGTCTAAATTGGAATATAGGTATCCGATTTAGGATACTCGACGATATATGGTGGAATATGTGATAGGGGCGTCAAACTATATTGACGCCGCTAATCCTAATTCCGTAGGAGTCTCGTAAGACTCGGCGCTTCAAAAGAACCATTCGTATGCACGAATTAGGGTATGCATGAAGCGACGTATGCACAAAATCAATTAGGGTTTAGCGTTGAAAAGGACCCAAGAATGTTAATTATGAAGAATTAACTTGGGTTTTCAACAGAGTTACATATCTCTTTGTACACTCGAGACTTATCTCTTCCCCGTTCCTTGTAGTTATGGTTACTAACCAATGTGACAAGCTTCAGAAGTAGAGATCTCGCAATTATCTGCTAACTTCAATAGAAAAAGTGCCGCTCTATTAAACCAAAAGAAAAGGTAAGCAATTAATTAAATCCGATCATGAGATTCTGTAAAGCAAGCTGTATGTAGTGGCTCTGTACGGTGCATTTAAAATTTCAATCTGCGTTGAAAAAAAAATAAACTAACAGCATAGAGAGTAGACAGGATCTAGTTTGGACCATCGTAAACCATCTTAGCAATAACCTTCTTCTCCTCCTTTGTTGTGCTAATGTTTCGTGTCAAATGTCTCTTTCCGTCCAGTTCTTCAAATCCCCAAATCACTTCGGCTTCCCATCCCTTTGACACATTCCGCGCCAATTCCTGAATAACCTTGTCGCTCAAGCTAGCCACCTCCAGAAGTTGACGGATGGAATCTTCCAGTATATCAGATCTGTCGACAAATTGAAGCTGCATCTGAACATCTCCGAAGATGGGTAGCGAAACGTCTTGCTTTCTTCCATCGACCGAATAGCTTCCTTCGCTGTCAAAGCCCCCTGGATTAACAGTTTGAGTCATACGAAGAATTGTTACTGGTTTCAAATTGTCGACCAGCTCAGAACTTTCGTTGGGGTTTCCTGTGCTGTTCGCGGATAAAGAAGTGGTCTGGAAGATTTGCAACGAAAGCCGGGCGTGTCGCAAAACCTTTCGGACAACCCAAGGTACACCTTGCTATTCTTTCTTAGTAAGGTAAAGCCAACATCTCAATTCGATATTTGCTCTCACCAAGACGAAAAGATCATCTGGATCGGTTGACAGCTTTCGGTTCTAGTCATCATGTTAGTCCATGTAGCGAAGGAATCAAATATGGAAAGCGTACCAATACCCAGGTTCCAGTAATATCAGGAACATCTTTGAAATCAGGTACAGCCATACTTGCGGGTATAGATTTGGCAAATGGGTTGAAAAGACGTCTTCTGTTCTTCCTTTGAAACTTATCTCGCTGTGGGAAGGAGACGACTCGTTCCTTTTAAGAGTGGAGTTTAATCGCTTGTACTTCGTACTTCCAGGATCACCATATCGATTCTGAATCAATTTCGGACTCGGAGTCGGCGTCCGAACATGCAGGGAATGGCAAGCGGAGCTATTAATTCCTACACAGACCATCGCAAACACTGCATCCCTTCAACAACACGGTCTTGCATTGAAAAGAAACAAATGGCATAGTTTACATCCCAAATCCATACGCCAGAGCTGCTCCCTCATAGATTACCCCTATATCACCTTTGTTTTTTTTTCCTTGCCCGATTAATGACGCTCGGAAGTGTCAGGATACACAACTCTGCGTGACCCTTTGTTTAGCTGCTCTCTAGACGTAGTTCTATTCTTCTTGCTCATTGTTTCATATTCAAATACCCTACATTCCCTAGTACTAAAATTCAGCAAACCCAAGGAACAACTAGACCTTTTTAAATTTTGTCGAAGATTCCGAAAGATAACTCCATTAAATAATTGGATCTTTAACAAGTTGCCGCAAGCACTCCATTAGTTCCATCAATGACATTTCACAAGGATCTTGTTCCTGTGCTAGGACAATTTCGCGGATTGATGTTGACCAATCTTTCAGGTGAACTGTTTCGAATGGATCGAGCTCTCGATCCTCTTGGGGTTGAGCTGGGCTTGACCGCAATTTAAGGGCTTGGTCAAGCTCGGAAATCATTTTAGAGCTGAACTCAACCAACAGTTGAACCTGGACAATGAGGTTTCCATCCAAATGGAACTCTCCAAACCGTATCTTCGGTAACAATAGAATCGTGGCTGCATCAGTTGGAGGAATGATGAGAAATAGCTGGTATAACCGCAAGAAAACAGCACGATATATACGAACAAGTGAGCAATGTGCCTCCAATATTCCAAGCCACAGTGCTACATCGCATTTCGGGATTGTGGGAGTCGTCGTTCGATCCGGAGATGTCATCGTCGTATGATACCCAGAATCGTGTGGGGATACTGTGATACCATCTTGTTCCACGCCATTGTCGTCAACATCCGGAAGAATCAACAAAGAGTCTTCGTATCCGCTGTTCTGCGATTCAAATGGTTGTGTGGCAAATGCAACATCCAAGGGCTCTCCCGTCGCACCACACGAAGACCGAATAATTGCCAAAAGCCAAGAAGAATGATCAAGTAGACGATATATTGGAAGGTCGAGTGTCTCAATTGACAGACTAGAATTTTCATAAAAAAGGGATGAAGATTGTAGGAGCATCGATCCAGTCTCGAACAGCTCCAAATCTTCAAGAAGTGCCACCTTCAATCTCAAGAGACTCTTGCGAATATCTTGCATAGAGGAGAGAAATTCTTGGCTTGTTGTCATTGGGGGGGGCTTGATCAAGGTTTCAAGGTCACGGTGATTTTCCCATGCAAGATCTGGAAGGTCCTTTGCTGCAAAGAACGATTCATTCTCGCCAAAGTTGAGACGCTTAGTTTGAAAAGGCTCAGCAATTGCCATTTCAGTGGCTTGCATAGCGCCTGGTGGAGCATCACCGGTAAAAACAGAGGGAAAAGAAGAGTTTGCCTCGCAAGGATATAACTGATCCGATATCATCCAATCAGAAGGCTGTAGTGATTAATAGTCAGTAGATGGTTGGTCTGTTTCCCCTGGGGCTACAACTTACTAGGTTATAGGAGTCCGTTGAGCAATATGAATGAGGATCACCCCACTGCTCAACCGGAGCCATGACATTTCCAATCTCTAGAGGAACATTAAATTCAAAGTCCGCTGAGGATGAAGGAAAGCTGCCCCCAGGGAAAACAGGCATTGGCGCTACTCCTCCCCAGTAGTGGTGCTCTTTCAAAATGTGGCTCCCTGGGATTGGAGAGGGAGAATGTAACAATCTCTTCACCCTGGAGCCGGATGATTTGTGAAGCACGGACATTGGTTCAAGCCTTTGAATGAATCTTTGGCGCTCACGGTCATCTCGGGCAAGCAGATTCTGACCATTGTTTGAGGGTAAGATGACCGGTGCAGGCTGGTTCATACTTGTGATACATGTTTCTTGGGCCTTCAGGCATCGCTCACAAGACATGCCATTCATATGATCGCGCTCGCATCGCAACTTTTGCCCGCGACAACGATCACAAGCGGACCGTCGAGAGTGTCGATAATTTTGGGTTGGATGCATTGTAAGCATCAAAGATAAAAGAAAACAGAAAGAGGTGCGATAATTTCTATGACGGCCAACAACGCAGAGATAGACTCTTGAGGAGAAGCTACAAAGGACAAATATGTACTCCGTTCTTCTTCAAGTAAAATTGAATGAAGTATATGAACCTATCTAAACATACTTCAGGCTCGAGGAAAGATAGTTCTATTCGAAATTAGAGCCCAAGAAAAAGGCTAGGAAAGCGCGTGGGCTGGTACCACCGCATCTGTATACCTCTCCCTTGGAACATGATCCACAACATTTTGTAGATGGCCCTACGTGGTGATTCGTTGGATACTCCCGGTCTTTGGACGTCCAATTCTCAGGTGTGACAAGTTCCCAAGCAATGCCAACTTGGTTCTCTTACGACATGTGTATAGATATGCGGACATGCAGACAGAAGTTTAAGGGCATTTCCATCGCATCCATGAGCTGAAGGCTGAGCCCCAGAGTCCTGGTACGAGGTGCGTCAGGATCCGTGGAAGATGTTACAGCATGGTCAAATAGGAGCAAAGTACCAGGGACCATATCTGCCGTGATACAATCGAGGTGAAAATTGTCTCACCTAGCGCTGTATCTGAAACTTGAGCTCCCTTTCGCGGATAAAGGCCAAGAGGTTAAGACAGCTTCAACTGTTCTCTCACCCAAGTTGAAGATCATGGGGGGAAATGGAAATAACCTATTTTGAGATCAAACACAGAGCAACATGGAAATTTGTCTCAAAGACACCGGATATCCCCATTGGCGGCGCTTAGAGCCAGCCGGTTGGTCACAGATATTACCCTACCCTATTAGTACCTGCGTTGTAGGCATTGGAGACGAGCTTGACGCCACTGAGCTAAATTTCAGGTCCAAAGATTTTCAAAAAAAAAAGTTCCAATTCGATTTGGAAGATCGCAATTCGCTTTGAGCCCGAAGCCACATCAAAGTTCGGAGAATTAAGGCCATCCTAGGTCCCAGCTGACCGGCTTGACGGTTCTGGGCCCCTAATGATTTCTTTTCTTTTCTTTGCCCCTGCTAAATTTCATCCTTTGCCTCCACATCGTAAAATCCACTGATTACGGAGTATTCTAGTACCAACCATCGAGGGGTGGAGGGTGCAATGTAAGGGGTTGAACCCCCAACCACCCCCCTGGCCAGAGCGCGGCTGGCTTTCGAACACTGGAAACATCGATCGTAAGAGGAAAAGAATGTAGGAAGCGAAATTCAAGTACAGACCTATTCTCTTCTCTTGATAATTCGGGTCGCGTAGAACCCCCGTGCTCTTTAGCTTTGCAAAAAGCCGATGATGTGCATTATTCGCGTGAAGGCTGTCGGCCGCTTGTGTCCCGGATTTGTACCTAATCCATCCGCCAGACGAGCCCTAGATGAGAAAGATCCATTCAAAGGTTTTAGAATTTTGGCGTAACTTCTGTAGTTGTAATGAGCCAACCTTCAGCAGCACATGTCTCGTACGACTCGAACGTCATCTACTGTAGTCTCGTAGAGATCGGTCTCAAATTCCCGGAAGACTGTGGCGATAACTAAAAAAATCTCCGCCCGCGCGAGCCTGGTCAACAGATGTCAGTATATGATTGACATTGAACAATCAAAGGACATCCACACACGGAATTCCAATACACTGTCTTGATCTCCTGATAAAAGTAACCAGATAATTTTCCAGGTTTTTCCTCTCTCTGTTCTGGGTCCATCACACCGGGATGAAGCTTTGCGAGTTTGAGAAAATGCATTCATTCTGGTGATTAAATATGTTAGTCGTCCCTATAGGTGTCTAGTTCTGGTGAATGTCGTCAAAATAAGGCCTGGGTAACCACAAAGAAAAGGGCTGATGAAGATATCGTACTCCGAGGGGGTAGGGGGGGTGATCTATTCATTGTAAGTCATAACCTGATCTGGAGAGCTGCTTTGGAGCCTAGTTGCCACAGCGTTAGTGATTCTTCGTGGGGTCAAGTAAGCAAATGAAAATTTCGCGTTAGGAGAGTCGGAAGACAAAAGCTTGATATACCTTGGGCCCTCCAGCATAACCGACATCTGCTATTTTGTCGGATTTCTCGACGTTTCAAAAAGTCGATTGAGAAAGAACACCTTACAAGGTACGGCATTGTTTCGTTTCTAATAAAGTGGCTGTTCTATCGGGGTCGAGTCGGTTGAGCTCGTCCCGTAGCCTTTGTAGCTTGGCTGGGTTGTCAAGTAGAAGGAAGGTAAGTGTCGTCAAATTCTTCGCAGTTGTTTCTCCTCCGGCCGAGATTACGGTGAAAACCTCTTGACTCAAGCGGCCAGGTGTTTTCTCCTCTGGGGGAAGCTTGCTGTCTAGCAACGCATGAAACAATATGCTTTTATGTACAATAACCTTGTCATCTGAAAATGATGTGTCCAGATCTCAGAATCATCCATTTCAACCCTTATGAGAGGTTCGGATTGATAACTTCAAAGCCCCATTCAAGGGCATGGGGCCTCGGTGGAACCTTTATGATTCCGGAGTGACAAAGCGTTGTGCCGACAGCTGAAGAATCAGTAGGAGAATATAAACATAATGATGACCTACGATGGTTGAAGGGTTAACTTCACTTCTTTTACTGAATGTACTCCACTCATTCCTTTTGTCTTCAGAGGGGGTGAAGTGGTAGAGTTGTCTGCAGGATCTGCATGAAGAGGAGGGCGACGGTTCCTGATTGGGCATAGTGGAAATTGACAGAAATCTGACAGTACGAAATGTATGGTATGAAATGACAGGTGTAAAATTCTCTAACTAACTAAAATGACAAAAATCCCCTATTTATGCAATCTGTGTGGGATCCAGAACTGACTAATCTCGTACTTTTGTTATGGGATAGCCGAGTCACCGAGGTCACATGTGGTTTACACCATGTATGGTAACCTGGTATTTCGACAGAAATGTCAAACCCGGATACGTGTTTCGGGTAGAGTCACGTGAGTGTTGTCATTGTTGCCTAAATTCTGAGGTTTCCAGGTCAAGTCTCCCAAGGTTTTTCCGAAAGGCGAGTCGAACAACAACTTGTCGACTGTAGTAGAAGTAGTGACCTTACCACCGAAACGGCTTGCAAACTAGGAGTACTTTCTGTATCTATGTGACATATTAGACAGATGTTACCTATATTCTGGGACAAGAGCAAGTTTTCCAAGATGGAGTTCATTCTACGTAACTCCAAGAGACCTGTATCCCGTACCTAGTTTTGATATGTACTTTGCCTACTAAGATAAGTACCGAATAATCTTCAACACTTCCCTAGCGGTACCATTTTGGTTCAACCTCTACGACATAGGGCTCCTGTTCCTTCCTCTTCCGGGTGGCTCAACGCCACTTACCTAAAATATTTAAGATTCTGGACTCCACCCATGGATCTCTTCTCGGAACCCCACCGAGCCCGTTCTTGGAAGGCCGTTGCAGAAAATTCTTTGAACTTTACAACAATCTTGAAACAAAATAGACAGTGGTGATATACTCAGCTAGTCTTGTTCGAATCCCCGTTGCAATCGGATACAGCACGTGGTGGTCTTGCCATATCCGCCATGGTCTCTCACAATTCCTCCAAGGCACACGATGGTACCAAAACCTCCGCAAATGTGATCTCGGCAGAGTCGGATAATGCTTTTCAAGACACTAAAGAGGCTGATGCCGAGCAAAATCATGCCGACACCTCCAACCCTGCGGAACTGAAGCGCAAGCTGAAAAGCAGGCATCTACAGATGATTGCCATTGGTAAGCCTTGGCTTTCTTGATCAAAATAGGTTTCGGGAGATGCTAACTTCTGTTGCAGGCGGAACTATCGGCACAGGTATGCTCCATCGCCCTCAGATCCTCGACTTGAAAAAAAAAACAAAAACCTCGAAATCTAACACCTCTTCAGGACTCTTTATCTCTAGCGGCACTGCCATCGCAGAATCTGGCCCAGCTGGCGCCTTGATCGCCTATATATTTGTCGGCTCCATTGTCTATTCTGTTATGAGCTCGTTGGGCGAAGTTGCAACCTACATCCCAACCCCTGGTGCCTTCACATCATATGCAGCCCGGCTGATCGATCCAAGCCTTGGGTTTTCCATGGGCTGGATTTATTGGTTCAACTGGGCCTCCACGTTTGCTGTCGAACTGACTGCCACCGGTACCATCATCCAATATTGGGATCCTAGTCTGAACATTGCTATTTTCATCGGAGTGTTCTGGGTGTTTATCACGGCTATGAACTTTCTCCCCGTGAATTTCTACGGTGAGGTGGAGTTCTGGTTCTCTACGATCAAAGTGGCCACTGTGATCGGCTTCATCATCTTTGCCATTTGCATCGATGTCGGAGTTGGAGAGCAGGGCTATCTCGGCTTTCGTTACTGGAGCACACCGGGGGCTTTTGCCACGTACAGTCCCCATTTACCGGTATCGGTAGGCAAGTTCGTTGGTTTCTGGGCGGTGCTTATCCAAGCCGGATTTTCCTATCAAGGCACGGAGCTTGTCGGGGTGGCAGCTGGAGAAACCGAAAACCCACAAAAGACAGTTCCATCGGCTATCCGCAAGACGTTTGTTCGGATTCTTCTCTTCTTCGTCTTGACGATCTTCTTCATTGGGCTCGTGGTCCCCTATACCAACGGTCGACTCACCACCGCGACAACCAACGCGTCATCTTCGCCCATGGTTATTGCGGCTGATTTGGCAGGAGTTAAGGTTCTTCCAAGCTTGATCAATGCTGTGCTCTTGTCCGTGGTTCTATCAGCCGCAAACTCAAATGTGTATAGTGGCAGTCGGGTCCTGACTGGATTGGCTCATGAAGGATTTGCTCCAGCCTGTTTCGGTTGGGTGACCAAGCACGGTGTTCCTTATGTTAGCGTCATGTTCACCGCTCTGTTTGGTCTGTTGGGTTTCATGAACGTTTCCAATGACGCTGGTCAAGTCTTCACTTGGCTCGTGAACCTCTCTAGCGTTGCGGGCTTTGTGACCTGGGCCTCAATCAATGCGTGTCACATTGCGTTCATGCGCGTCCTGGCAAACCGCGGGATTTCTCGTGATACCCTTCCGTATAAGGCTGTCTTGCAACCATATCTCGCTTGGTACGGTCTCTTCTTCAACATTCTTATCGCCCTCACCCAAGGTTTCACTTCTTTCATCCCGCATTTCCGAGTGACAGACTTCTTTGTTGCCTACATCTGCCCCATTGTCTTTGTGGTGCTCTATATCGGGCATAAGGTGATTTTCCGTCCGTCCTTTGTCCGTGCAGCCGATGCCGATATTGACACAGGTCGCTTGCATTACGAGAAGGAAGTTGACGCTCCCAAGCCATGGTACTGGAAGGTCTGGGGCTGGGTCACGGAGTGAGATAACATGGTTATCATTGTTCGATAACTTGCATATGTGATTTATTTAGCGAAAGGCACCTACTCATGGTGGCTTGAATATTTACGGCACCATTATGTAACAATTCTTTTCTTTTTCCCAGACATCGACGAGCCATTCCCGGAACCATGTATTTCTTGCCCTTTCCGCTCCTTTGCGCTCGTACGGGAGATATTTTGAGATGAAACCTGGCAACGCCTGGTACAAGACTCTAATATAACATCCCTTGATCACAAGCGGGTCGGTCGTGGTCGTTGTAAGTTGCCATGGTTTTTATATCCACTTTAACTGCCGGGCCACCACAGAAAAGCCGCCTATCAATGCAGTTGCGCCAGTGCAGACGATGAGTGTCCCATAGCCAGTTCCATATGCACCCAACGCATGTCCTCGCCAGCTATCTGCCTTGAGAAGAGCCTCACTCAGGGGGCCACTTGCCACGTTTCCAATACCACGCCCTGTTTCCATGAATGGGAAAATGACAGTCTCATCTGCTGATGGATTGGCCTTCTGAACCTCGTGGGAGACCCCCGCCCATGTGGAGGAAAAGCCACCCGCAAGGAGACCATAGGCAATACAGAAGACGTATAGGGGTGGCATAGTGTTGGCAAACCCCCAAACAAAGAAGACCGCGATGACTGTACCCACAGTCGACATCAGGATGCAGGTGGTGATGTGATATCGGTCAGAAAGGAATCCCATAACGACCGATCCAAACACTGTAAACAAATTTACCAGGATGACTGTGAGAGACGCGATATAGTCACTCGCCCCTAGACTGCGCGCGTATGTCGGAAGGTAGATGGTCGGCAAGAAGAACCCGATTGCCTCCAGAGTGTTGCCAAGCTGGTAAATTATGAAAACTTTGTTGTACAAGAAGCGAAAATTTAGGCGGTGGTACGCAATTTCTGTCGTGCGCACCCTCGGTCGATGGAAGTAGAGGAAAGGCACAGCAAGAATGAACAACGCCACCGAGGATATTTGAAGCGTCGCTTCAATCCCATACTGATTCAAAAGCCACTGGATGGCAAGAGGGAAGACTATCCCGGACACACCGGACCCGCCCTAATGATATATATCAAGTATCAGTTCACCTGGTCGAAAGAAGAAGATGCTCGCAGTTGTGGAGGATTTTTTATAACTCACCCAGACAATACCAAAGGCAAGCCCTCGCCGCTTATCGAACCACTCCGACATGAACAAGATGGTAGGAGTATAGGCAAAACAGCCGCCAATTCCAAACCCAATGCCTTGTGACAAAATGAGATGCATGACGCTGGTAGAAAAGGAACTCAGTGCCAAAGACAAGCACATGATGACCACTCCGATGGTCGACACCCAGCGAGCAATTTTTGGCACTAAAATCATCAAAATGATCGCTAACGGAGCAATCAGGTATGCGATGCCCTGGATGTTGTGTTAGCGAAAGAAGAGAAGCCGGGAATTTCTTGGGAACTAACCATGGCACAAGTGCCAATAACTGCGATATTTTCAGAGTCTTTAAATGGCTCATGTTCACTGTAGTAGTCTTGAAATATTCCAAAGGCGAATGCATAGCCTATTCACGTGTTAATTTCGTCAACAATTCATCCCCTGCAGAAGATCACATACCCCAAACTAGGGCTTCGAGCATAGCAGAAGCTAGGAGGAACAGCCATGCTTGAACTCCTCCGTCGACTGGTGGCAATTTTTCATCATCTAGAATGATTCGGCTGTCGGACTGTTGGTCGGAGGGTATGAAGGATGTACTCCGGCTGGTGAAACTAGGAGGGTACTCCTTAGGCTCCATGATGTGAAGTATCTCACTGATCTATAGCCACAGGCGTAATGTGGATCCGAAAGTACAACGGGTTTATGTTCAAAACCCACGGGGGGATCCTGCTTTGAAAAGGATTTATATTCAGTGCGGCGGTTCGGAAGGAAAGCCAGGATCGGCCTAAGAAAAGGAAATAAGCTAATGGAAGATAACTGCATGACGAAATAATTCTCCTTAACAAGGATCATCCACCCAATTAGCGTCCCAGGAAGGTATTGCAGAAGCACATACCTGGAATCCAGGTGGACTGGGGTCCTAGCAATGTGATGCCGAGCCCCTAGATGTACCGATATGGTCCGTTTCGCAAGTCACAAGTTCAGGAACACCGTAGCATGGTGATTCCTTGGTTTCCTTTGTCTCTAATTGATTCTATTAGATGTCTGCTCATTGGAGAGTATCTGCTCCGTTATTCTTCACTACCTGTTGATGTATCAGGCAGGGTTTTGCTATTTGCTGTTATTCGTGACCGTGCCGATCGGATGCGGGATCTGCTCCAGAAATAATCCGAGAAAAATGACAACTGCCTCCTTTAAACTTGGGCCAATGTTTGGGTGCACGAAGCGCCCCGCTCAGCGGATCAAATGGGAAATGGAATGTTGATCAGGATCACTGCATAGCAGGGCTTGTGGGTTCGGAGAATTCCATGTTGATAACAGGCATCGGAACCGCTGTCATTGGCAGAGATAAGGATAAAAGGAGAGTCACCGTTCTCCTGATGTATGAAGCTTCGTGGCTGGGTAGATCCATTCAGAATATCAACTGTCACCTCTTAATGAAGTCATGCACAGACGCAATTCGGGACTCTTTGCATGAGTTAAGCTCATTCGACACTGCAAAAGGATATCAATGTTAGAATGACATGCCTTTAATAAGATAACGTCGGCAAGCGGGACAATAAACAAATATACAATGAGGTGTCTCTTCAAAAACTGTGCGGAGAGGTTGAGCTACATTCCAGCCAACGAAGCTAACGCAAGTTTCCCCATCGAGCCAGACGGCATGATCTCCTGGCCTTATGTATTAGCGGTTCCACTCTAATCATAGTTGATGCCCTTTATCTATCCTCATGAATTCTTCACAAACCAGATCTGCACCATCACCTACCGTCACGATCATCTTAGACTTAGTCTTGACGTTTTCTTGATTTGAGAAAATGTTCAAAATAATTTGCAACAGCCGCAGACAATCATTCTGGGCTACCTTGCCATATCCATGACTGATGAGAATCACCTTTTATAGATGTTTTGAGAGAGAGGTAACTACCTAGGTAGTCTCCCCGTCTGAGGTTGGTTTACGTAATCGGGGTATCCCTCCCTACTAGCAAAGCCTATGAATGGGGTGTAACTAGTAACTTATAATTGCTATATTCTAACTTTCCACTTGGTGTGCGGAGTTGAAATTTTTATACTTTATAATAGTAATAGCAATGCAAGTGTATGTCTCACTTTTAAATAAAATCCGACCGATAGTGGTTAAAAAACGGTAAATTGTGATGTATTGATTAGAAATATATGTTGGGTTTGTGAGTACTTCAACTTTTAAAGTAGGCTTCGATAATTAATAAATTATACGAATACCACGGTTACTACGTTTTTAAACACGATATATATCCTCATGAGTTGGGGCTAGCTCAAAAGGTAAAGGCATAATTCCAGGAATGGATTCTTCATAGGCTTGGATACGAGACTTTCATTTTCATTATCATCAACGGGAAGTGAGTGAGCTTTAATCTGCAACTATCAATACTAGAGAGATAAGACCTAAAAGTCCGCCGCGTCTGGCAACTTCTCGGGAGTATCACCTCGGAATCTGTTCGTGATCAGGTTTCCGAAGGAAGGCGACCAGTCCACGCGCGGGGATAGGCTGTCTAATCCCCAGAGCTCAGAGACAAATTTGAGGATGGAAGTATGCGTGAACTCGTTCCCCTCACTGGGCTTATTTTGGACAAGGCCCTTAGAAACCCAGGGGGAGATCAAGACTGTAGGAACTCGAATCCCGAGGCGATCAAAGTGGAACGTGTATTGCTCACCATCCCGAGCCGTTTCCGTATAGGTCAGGCTGTCGCCAGCGGGAACGTCAGTGGGAGGCGAAACATGATCAGCAAAGCCACCATGTTCATCCCAGGTCAGAATAAAGAGGGTCTCGTTCCACTGAGGTGAATTGCGTACGGCCTCATAGATGCTCTTGACGAAGTTTTCGCCCATGTTGATCGGGGATGGGGGATGCATTCACATATAGGAGCAGCACTCGGGGTTGATCCAAGTAAATTGTGGCAGCTTCCCGGCTTCGGCATCACTATAGAACTGGGAAATCGGAACGACGTTATCTTTGCCATTCTTCGCGGTCCAATCATAGAACAACGAATCAGGCAAAAATGCGGGTTTTGACTGGGTGGAGTTCTCATAGTTCTTCCAGGTGATTCCTTCTTCTGATAGCTGCTCAAAAATGGACTTTTGTGGCAGCGCAGAGTTGAGAAAGTCGTCGTCATTATAGCCATGGCCATGTGAAGTGCCAGATGTCAAGTAGGCACGGTTGGGGTTTGTAGGGCCCGGGACTGCAGCAAACCAGCGATCGAACAAGACAAAGTTCTGAGCGATGGTATTGAAAACGGGGATATGGTCTGGGTTGAAGTAATTGATTGCCTCGGCTGCACGGTTTAGGTCGTCCTTGGGGTAGGAGGCACGCTGCTCACTAATGAACCCATGCATGGAGGACTTTGCTCCTGCAAGGGGGTGGTAAGTGCCAAAAACTTGCATGTTACCACCCGCGATGCTGTGGTTGGGGT
The DNA here is from genome assembly GCA_002116305.1 of Penicillium italicum. Taxonomy (NCBI): domain Eukaryota; kingdom Fungi; phylum Ascomycota; class Eurotiomycetes; order Eurotiales; family Aspergillaceae; genus Penicillium; species Penicillium italicum. Next base: position 27,534 of record LWEC01000167.1, on the reverse strand, counting down.
CATCAGATGCGATGTTCTGCGCATTGGGGTTGGCGCAGACCTGATCGGAGGGGGAGGAAACATTGGCAGGGTTGCAAAATTGAGGATTTCGCGGGCCATCGATGCTGGAATCATAATCAAGACCGCCAGCGAAGTGGTCAAATGACAAGTTTTCTTGGACCAAGACGACAATATTTTTGATGTTGCTCATACCCGACGAAGCGGGCATTGCAGCAGCACCTAGACTTAAGGCAACAAACAGAAGAGAACGCGCCATGTTTTGAGATGAGAATAAAAATCTGGACTTGACTTGACGAATCGACGAGTTTACAAGTGTTTTATTTCACATTTACATTTTGATGCCCCTCCCATTCCATTGAAAATTCTCTTAGAAACTCCTTTCATCGCATGTGGCTGTCTGCAAGGTCACCCACGCGTGTCGATCAAACTGCCCTGGGTCCCCCGCGTCGAGGCATGGGCCACGAGCTCACTATCATTGGCCAGGTACATTTTAGTAAGGAGAAAGTGCCTAGTTTTTGTGATATCTGCGGTGCAGGCCACATTGATCTGATCGCCCAAGTACGTGCCTCCGGTGCTTATCCTATAGTGGTGACAGATCTAGAGCCCTCTCGGCTAGCCTTTACCAAAGATTTTGCTCCTTCGTGCATCACCCATGAGGTAGACCACACAGAGGACTCAAAGGGAAATGCGAAGGCAATTCGTGCTCTCTTCGGGTCAGGTGAACATGTTGCTCCGGAAACAATACTCGAGTGCACCGCCGTGGAAAGCAGTGTGTACACTGCTGCATACACTGTCTTGCGGGAGGCACGGTCATGGTTATTGGTGCAGGAAGAGCCATGATGAACAACACACCTTTGATGGATATTTCTCTCGCCGAGGTCAGTTGTAGTGGCGTCCCGGTGGAGTGAATATTTTCGCGCTTATTCTACTGGATTGATCTCTGATTCATTCACCGCTACCGTGACACCTGACCGCCAGCAATTACCTGCATAAGTTGGCATATTTGAATTGAAGAAGCCTATGTCGCAGGTCTTTCACCTTGAAAGGGGCTCTGATGCGCTGAATCTTGGTGCTAACACTCGAAACGGTAGCATTAGAATGTTGGTGGTTGATGAGCAGGAGGCTTTCTTATAGACGTCAAGTAAGAGTTGCTTTCGATCTTTACAGACCTGAGCACTTCTGGACTTGGTGCTCAATCAAGATAACGTTTCTTTTGGTAGTGTCTCAGGAAGGAGAATGGCAAACCGAGGCAAGAAATGGTCAACGATAGAAAGCTTGATTTGATACTATATACCAATTCAAGCCAGATAATATACCTACACCAACTTCCACCCCCATTTTAGTTTCACCATTGTGTTTCCTCAAAATGATGACTGACAAAAAATTGATTCGATGACGGGAATTGGGTCCTTCGAAGAGTGGTCGCCAGGGCTCAAGAATGTGTTGTGCCCGGTGCAGTCAGGGCCGCTGTGATACGGTTAGTGAGAGGCCACTCGCTTCATTGACACCGGACCTACGTGAAGAGGCGACATGGCTTCTTTAAAGAGACAGTAAGAACGTCTCTGTGACTCGTTAGTTCCAGCCGAAGCATGTTAGCTAGAAATCAATCTCACTCTTCCTCGATCGCATGGCAATCATTCAATGGCACATCGATACCACGGCTCTTGTCGGCCGTTTCAATGCCCACCTGCATGGTCCTATTAGCAATAGATCATGGACTTAAGAAATAGCGTGCCTACAATTGTTCTTTGGGAATTCTTCCCTGCCGATGCAGAGAGAAACATCAAGCTTAGAATCGAGAGCTGTTTGAGACCGTACATGACGCAGATGAGAAGCAGAGATCCAAGAAGACTAGATCTGAGGGTATAAGATACTCAACAGTTCCTGAAAATCCAACGCAGGAGGTCGGTGACTCTTCCTACAAGGAGATGCCATCTGTCTTTTCCCTTCTGATCACATCCCTTGCGTCGGTTTCTCCTGCAAGTGCCAGGGGTTATGGCCAACTGGGTTGAAAGCTACCCCTTTCTTTGCAGTGATCTCCCCTGTACTCCGGAAACAGTGTGTAATACTCCATAGCGAGGATCTGCCTTGAAGAATATGACTGCTGATTTAAGCTATACGGAGTGGAGTGCGTTGTAGGTTGTGATCGAAGTGCGTTGTCGATTTATGAGGACTCTTAAATAATTGAGGGGGTGGGGGTGAATTCTGGATCGAATAGAAATCCATAGTAGGCACGGCAGAGTTTTGCAAATAACAAGAGTTGATTAATTGATTCTCGCGAAAAGACGTGTGAAATGTCCGAGGAGAAGTGACTAGTTGCCCCAATCTCTCTCCCCTTCCACTTCCACCTCAACTTTGTTGATATTTTTTTCTTTACTGTTATCTTGATTATTCTCGTATTCATAGTTCAAAATGGGTTTGAGAATTTGTTGACTCAATTCAATTCCCTGTGAACTGGGAGAGCTATCGAATGCCTCCAATTACGCCATAAACGACCGGCCCCAACCCGACGCGACCCCACACAACTTCACTGATGATGCATTTGCTTCTCCGTTGGGCGATACCAGCTGAGGCGATGGATTCTCTCATTATCCTGGCTTCTTAGCATCCCGGGAGGAGCTACTATGCATGCTTTTCAACTTCGCGCAATCTGCAGCTCCGACCTGAGCACCAAGGCTCAGATACCCAGGGACAAGATGCCACGCAATTGCGGGGCATGGAGCGAACATCAACGCGTCCTGTGCTGTCCAACCTCCGTCGCATTGAGTACTTGAAGAAATTTGTTAGGCAGGTAGCACCATGGGCAAGTGACATTACTTGTACGGAGTACTGTTCTCAAGAATCGCTGATCCCCGGCCGCAGCTCGATACGTTAGGTCTTCCCGTACTAGCCCGGTTATTCCCCGCCCTGCTGAATGCGATCCTTGCGATATCCGCCCGACAAATGGAAAGGAAGAGGGGAATTCAACACTTATTTGACAGCCTGTAGCTTTGCCAGGAGGTGATTCCCCTGCTGAGCCCGTTGTGGCAAACGCGCGATCCTAAAGTCGTCGCCGCCTGTGTATTGCTCTGCTTTTTTGACATGATGTCCTGCCCGCGCGCAGGATTGGCACCGTCATTTGGAAGGGCGTGCGGGACTTTTTGACACCTTCGAAATGAATGGATTTAGCAGCGGCCTTCTCCAAGCAGTGTTTTGCTGCTACGCGCACATGGGTAGGAGTCCATATCCATAGTCAATTGATGCTTCATGAAGAGGATGTTAGAGGCTTCAGGGCTGGGAGCTTGCCAGTTTCCAATCGGCAAGGCGCCAAGCCTCCAGATTAGTAAGGTGAGCCATCACCTGACCGACTTGCTTTGTCATGTTTATCTTCCCCCGGGTCCTGGCGGTCATACACTTTCTACAGGAGCAGTCAAAACTGACATTGGAAGTTGCAACAGGAAATCATTAGGACTAATTCACACTCGTCAAAACTACGGTTTCTTCTCTACCGAACCTCGACTCTTCTTCCACTCGTCCACAATTCCAGCATACACCGAAGGCCCATACACCCCTGTCAGCTCAGTGTAGAACCCACCCCCGAGTCGGTGGGGATTCAGTCTCAAATCGCGCAGGAGCATATCATTGTACTAATTCAATGGTTAGATTTTGATCTCCTTGTGATCTCGCGCAACGAATATACCTGAATGGCCTCGACTTCAAGGCCAGTTCCCGTCAGTGAGCCCAGGACCACATCCTCGGAGATAGCACTCTCCATAGCCTCCAGCGAAAGATTTCCAAGCGAGAGAGCCTGTTTTGGGGTTGAATAAACATCCACGGGAGAGTCGAGCCCTCCTGTCAAAAATGCCGCCACCCAAAGAGCTTGAACCTCTGCAACAACGGCAATAGTTGATGATAAAATAACACCGAGCGTTGCAAAGGAGCGGTCGCCTCGTGCAACTAATTCGGGTGCAACCATACGGCGGAATAGGCGATATGGCACTAGCTTGTGAGATTCGGCCCATGAGGGAGGGCTCCGATCTGTGAGAGCGCATCTTGTCGCATTCAAAGTTTTCCTGACAATGATCTCAGAACGTCGATCTAGATCTTCCCAGTGTTGGATACGATCACATATGGTTGTTTCCAGTGGTCCGTTGATTCTTTCCGGTGTTTCCGCTGGGGTTTCACAATGCTGGCGAATATCCTCGCCCCCTGAGCCCACCAGGGCCGACAACCCCAGTTCTAGTCGAAGACTTGCAGGTTCAAACCGAATCGGAACTATTGGCTTATATCCGGTCGCGTGGATAACCAGGTCAACTTCCTCAATACAATTGCTGTTTGCCAAGTGAACCGAAGCTTTTGTGGGTGAATCTTCGGTTCTCTCCGGCCTGGTAGCGACGATATCCGTGATGGCTGATCGGTACACGCTGACATGGGGCAATCTAATCGTTTCCCAGAGGTCTCCTTGGTTTGCAATGCCAATACCGGATGCGCACGAGACAACACTGGAAGTCATCAATCACTGAGTCTTCTAATAACCTCTCATTGGACTTACCTATTCTCTGGGCGAAGCTTTTCCATCTTCGGATCCGAACCATATCTCGCCGTGTCCTCCAAGCCTTTATCAATCGATCGCCAGAGCCAACTAATCCACCATCGACCTACTGGGTTACCATGCAACAATCGCGCTAACCATGAGCCCTCCCAGTGCAGACCCCCCGAGGGTCCGATAAACAGACGTTTGGGGGTCTCGTAGCAGCACGGCGTGAGATGGGTGAGCAGTCGGCTGCTGGCAGCCTTATCGCTTGCAACAGTGTCGCCATTTGGGAGAGTGGACATTGGCGGCACCATCCACGAGGGCCCCACGCCTCGATCACGGATAATCCAATGCACTTGGACAAGATCTTTCTGTGTAGACTTGAGGTGCAGCTTTGAGTCGTTGCGATGTAGAGTCGCAAAGAAATGCACCAGATCAAAGGATGATTTTGCACCACCATAAATAGCGACCGATCGTAGTTGTGGGTAAGGAGAATCATTGGCCGGAATGCTAACAGTGTCGGGGTCGGGTGATTTTAGTGGCTGATATCCCAGGTGTTCTCTTGCCCAGTCTCCAACATCTTTGGCATGAATGACTGGGGCAGGGTTATCGGAAGCCGTCGGCGATGCCTTTGTGTCGGGCATATTTGGTACCGAGGTCAGTCCTGTAGCCAGGACCAGCTTGTCGCAGATGATGGTGATGCGCCGACCCGGGGACGTGGACACACTGACGTTAAGCTTCCACTCTTTGGTGTCTAGACGGCTGATGTCGTCGACCTAGAGATCCTTCAGAAATCCTGCAGTTCAGCAACGGGCTGAGAGTAGCTTACCGTCCAGTTCAATCGTATGTGTTTTTCGAGCTGCCATTTCCCTGCCCATGCACGGAGATATCGGTTGATCTTCCAGCCTGCAATGAACTTGTTAGGCGTGTCGTCCGCATTTTCCTCCGGAACAACGTCGGAAAGAGGCAGGTCACTGAATTCATAAAGTCCATATGAGTTCTGGCTCAACAAATTTGGGTATAGGCGCGCCTCGGCCCAGGTACCCCCAATATCCGAGGCAGAGTCAATCACAAGAAGGCGACTTTCGGAGGAGGTTGCTGGGGAAGCATCAACGCTCTCGGTGAAGCAGGCAGGAATTTCAGCAATGTCCTCGGTGCTTTTGGCTGTGTTTTTGTCATCGTATGCCCCCACAACTTGTAGATATGTCTTAGCTGCGATGAGACCGTAGAGACCTAAACAAGTTAGTTCACGTCCAATCCGATCAACTATTACCAACCTGCTCCGACTATCACAACTCGTTCCATGGCCAGAATGAAGAGGAAACCGGAGAGAAGAAAAGAGGGAAAGGAAACCCCCCCCGCCCCAAAAACGGAGTAATTAATTAGAAAGTGCACAATGAAAAAACAACAATACGAAGGAATAGCTCGGAGCGAGGATGTTGATATTGTTCGTGTGGGGTCACCACAACAATGGGAATTCCATTACTCCGTACGGAGTACATTGACTTACATCGACTTACATCGACTTACCCTATCTTCTGCCACTTTGATATCGATTACTCGCGCTATGTCTTTGGTCCTTTTCGGCTATCCAACACCCCGTTCATAATTGAAATCCATCCAAGCTGGTGTCTAATCCCGTTCATACATCTTCTTCTTCACCCATGCTTACCTGAATGATCGGGATTCTCGCAAAGACGAGCAGACCGAGTGGATGGAGTTAATGATTAAACTCAACGCCTTCCAGGTGATTTGGAAGGTGAAGTCTTTGCCGGTATCGGATGAACTGAGCATTCTTGGCTGCGCTTTAGTGATAGAAAGCTCTTGCTAAGTGTGGTACAGGGGAACACAAGACGAATAAAAGAGAGTGTAGAAGCTCACCAGGACTGAAATTCCTCCAGGTCTTGATGAGCTGGGCGTCCCGGTCTGCGAGCTGCGTACTATCATCTGAAGAATCTAGAAAGGGCATCTCTCGCATCATTTGATTAGATTATGTAGATGCTGTCTACGCCAAGATTGCGAAAGAGTCCTTCGATCCTTGGAAGACCCCGGACTGTCAGGATTCAGGAGGCCTTCCATCCAACGCCCTGCTCACGGTTCTGTCAAGATGGCACCCCAGAACAACCCGTGCAACCTCGAGCACAGGAGTACAGCCGCAAGACAAAGCGTGTCCTGACTAAGATGGGCCAAGCATCCATGGGTTCCAGTTAGTAGCGTGGAAGAGCCGAAACGGCGTTTCCCCGAATTGACTGGCCGCCTCGTCACTGCTGGATGTGACGGGTTCTACAACAAATCCGCCGGATGGACAGATGCAGGCCTTGCTTGCGCTCATCATATGTCTCGCCGTGCTTCGGCGAGCGTCGCTTTCATTACAGGTTCGAATGGCCAGGTCGAAGAATTCGAAAAGCGACCGGACGAAAGGATCAAATCTGTCCATACCAAGAACGGACGGGTTGAGGGCGACCAATTCATCGTAACCACTGGCGCATGGACTTAAAGCCTCATTCTGGCTTGGATCTCAATGCTCGCCGCAGGACAAGTTGAGGGATATCTGCGTCTCACCCCAGAAGAAGTCACCCAGCTCAAGGATCTGCCTATCTACTTCCACTTTTCCACCGGTTTCTTTGCCTTCCCTCCTCATAAGCCAACTGGCTACCTGAAAGCCGCCTATCATGGTTTGGGTTGTAATCGCTTGAAGCTCTCGGTTACATCCGCGCCGATGGGTTGAAACGCCTCATGGCTGGGTTGATGGATCTTTTTCCGCAGCTGGCATCAAGCGGCTTTGAAAAAGTAGGAATCTGCTGGTACAACAACACTCCGATCGAAGATTTCGTTTTTGATTTCCACCCACACCATAAGAACTTATTCATTGCTAAAATTCTTGCCTCCAGTACTTTCAAGCTCCTGCCTTTCATCGAAAAATCCATTGTGGGGAGCTTCCGACGCAAGGTTTCGCGGGAGTTGCTTGACAAATGGAAGTTCCCTGTTCGATTCCATGGGCGTTTCCAGGGAGATGCATTCACAGATGATTGAATTAGAGGAGGACCAGAACGAAGGGAGCTGACTGCTCAAGAGCTCGACACCTATGACACGGCATTGCAAGCTGCTTCATTCCGGCCAAGCAAGATTTGAAGATATGACGGGCACTCCAAAGCGAAATCATGTTATACGCAGGAACATCTGCCAATCTTCGGAGTCTCCGCGTACTCTTGAACAAAGCAGACTTTCAAGATCACGGCCACGTTATTGGTTGATGAAAATCTCAGACCTCCTCCTCTTAATTACCTCACAAATGCTCTGTCATATAATCTTCCAGAATCATCCAATCTGGAATGTCCGGCATTGCTGCTCCAATCATATTACCACCACCTCTCGTTTGAAATGGCCACTCAGGCGAAGGACCTTCGATGATGGATTCAGACATTTCATCAAGATTTGGAACACTTGGAGTTATGCGCCCTCCCTGGTCATTCTTTTGTTGCCGAACGACTCGTTGCGTTCTTGACGACGTTCTGGTTTTCGTGAGATGCCCTCTATTTGCTTGGATGTCTTGGGGAAGAGCCAAATTCCCGAAGGTCATTGCCTTGTCTCCTCCTGATGAGCATCCAAAATCAAGGATTTCCCACATGAGTCCCTCATCTTCAGCGGACATTCTAGGCATATTTGAAGGGGTCGGCATTTTGGATAAAGCGCCCGAGAAACCCTCTTGGTTGTAGTAAAGTGATCCGTAATTTTGATGACGAGCGGCAAGTTCATTCACTTTGTTAACCTTGACCAAAACGATCAGCATTTTGATTCGATATTTTGCTAGCAGACTTACCAGAACACCCATATTTTCCCAATATACAGACAGCTCTGTCATGAAGTCAACAAGAATTCGAAATTCTTTGTTGAGAAGAAGAGCAATTTGTGGATTTTTGCTGCCAGTGTGCTCTAGCTGAATTGTTGCTGCGATCGCAGCCAAATACCCCAGAAACGGATCACAGGTCTCAAAGTTGACATCTGACATTTCCCTTATGAACCGAACAATCCATCGAGAGTGGAGGAGTGATGTCTCGAACGACTTTTGCAGAAATGTTGCTGATATATTTCCGTCGAAGTTGCGAAGCTTGGTCATGATCACGAATGGGTGGTGCAGCAGGCCCTGGATTGAATGAAAAAGGAATTGGACACACACCCAGGTCGAGAGGTATGTACGTGGTTGTGGATCTTCTCGGGCGCGGCTTTTGAAATCCACGTTTATATATCGATGAGCATCTGCAAAATGTGTTTCAAATTGCAACCATTCTGACTCGAGAATCGCCAGGGCTGATCCGGTTTGCCAGGGAGGTAAAGAGCTCCCAGTAAAGGGTTCAAAGACATACTCCGTGGACTTTCCCCACAAGGAGTACAGCCTCAGAAGACATACGAGAATGCCATGATCAACCTTCTGCCCTTGCTTTCCAGGACCGTCATGCAGCGACCCGTGGGTCAGTGACCCATTATCACCCAACAGTGCTTCCGTCTCTAAAGCAGGAAATGGTAGTGTGAACTGTTTGTCGGAGAGGGACAGTGAATAATTTCGGGAAGCACTATAAGTGCGATCGAGCATGAAAAAGGCCCAAGTTACGCGCTTTCTAGTTTCGATCTCCGAGTCATTCTTAAGATAGGAGTCCTTATCTTGATTCAACCCTACGGATTGAATGGCACGCAATCCAAGGGCAACTGACGCATACGCTCGACGCGCTTTTCCATCAGCAAAATCCACCTGGGCCATCAGAAATGTACCCTGGAGAAATGAAAGACCCATCTTGCCATCCTTGTACTGATTTGACAAAAGGTCCCAAGCTTTCTCTGCGAAGGTTTTCCCATCAGACGTACTCTCATGCAAAGGTCCACGAGATCGTCGGGGTAGACAGGAAGTGAGGGCCACCAATGGGAATGTGACCTCTGGCGGTAATGACCTGGTATATCGCAATAGCCAATTTTTTGAAAACAGGCAATATGGCTGGTCATGAAAATAGGTAAGGTAAGTCTGCACTTCCTGCTCTATAAATGCAACTGGAAGACTATTTCTTGCTCATTGTCATTAGTATGTCTGTGATGAACCATAAGGAGTAATTCCAAACATACTCCGAGGAAGCCAGCAAGTGATTCTCTGGGCAATCTATTGTTTCGAGGTCGTCATAAGACGTCTCTAGCAGCTCGCGATCATCCATGAGCTGGTTATCACTCGATACTTCTCGTACGAAATTAGACCTTGGTAAGCCTTCTCTGCAGGGTTCGACGAAGTTTTTGGTTAGCGACTCCAAGGACATAGGCATGGAGTCTCTTGCATACTGGAGTAAAAGTGTCATCATATCTAGTCTTTCTTCGATGCGCTGAAGCCTCCCAGAGTTCGAAGTATTCCCTTCAATCTAACAAAATTAGCATAGTCCAAGAAATCACCTCCAATCCAATGCCGGGGCTGGCAGATAACGCATCCATACCTCGTTGATGCTGCTGTCTTGTTTTTTCTGGCTCTGCGCAGAAGCTGAAACCGAGTGATCTTGCACACGAGATGCTTGCGGTCCGTATGAGCAGCGTTGCCCCAGCCTGTGGCATAGCGAGCATGCCGGTTTCTCGCCTGGGCATCGCGCCTTCTTCCGACTATCCAGGTTACATGTTAGAAATATGTACATGGACATCCCGGCATTCTCGGGATTCTTTTTCTTTCGGGGGCTTGCACCTACCGACAGGGACCACAAGCTTGCCGGGTTCGCTTTAAAGAAACCTTGTGTATGGTGTAGTTATCACCCATTGAGCTCTTGCTCACAGTAGGCCAGTAATTAATTTAAAAAAGATGTCTTATCTCTCGCTGATCAAGACAGTTGGAAGATGATGTTGGCCAAGTGGTCCCGTGCGGGGTACAACTACCAGCTCGAATTTGGCGCCAACGCTACAATTTACATATGTACATATTTGTACATGTTTCACTACGTATGTTATTCAGTTTTGTTCATAGAGTATCACAGGATCCGGAATATCATTTCCCAACCATTCCCAACTTTGTAGAAAAGAAGGGAGCTTGCAGATTCTTATAAACTCATGAGCCGCTCACGTGATCGGCTGAAATCTTGAGAGAAGTTTTAAATTGAACAGCATCCTTCAGCTTATTATTCGTTCCTGATTTGATATCTGTCTCTTTTTGTGATAAAATTAGAAAAATCCAAATTTACATATTCCATCTCCATTAGGCGGTTGAGTCTAAACTTTGTAACAGCGATGTACCACCGTGGACGATCTAGCCTGTCTTTAAAAGATCAAGTTATCTTCATACTCTCCGAGCATATCCTTTCTCTTATTTTATTATTATTGATTTCACAAGCTCGGAGGGAAGCCCGGCCACCCGAGTGGCGTTTATCGAACGCGGCAATCGTACCCCGTCGACCGATTTCCCTCTGATCGTCATGGTCTAGCACGGTTCTACCGGATGTTTTTTTTAAAAAAAAAGGTCGGGCGATACACGGCTTACCCTCCGCCCCGATCCTGTGATCGGTCCAAACCTATAGATTGCATATCCTCATGGGGAAGTAGGGATTCAGGATCATGGTACGGAGTAGCTGTCACTGGGATCTAGATGGCCTGTGCCCTATATTAAGGAACTCACGTTCCGCTCTAGAAGAAGAATCGACAACGCTCTCTAAAACCATTAAGACTAGTAGTCTTCATCCCACCATTACTGGTTCTATTAGTTCACTCGTCTGACCTTCACAATGTCGACGCTTATGAATTCCTTTGGACCTGAGGAAACGGAGAGACTTCCCATCCCCGCCAACGATAATTCCTCAGCTCACCGTCTCCCTGCCTCATGGTATTCTTCGCAAGATATGCATGAACTTGAGCGACGTGCCATATTCAGTCGGAAATGGCTCCTGACCACACACAAGCTGCGTTTCCCCAAAACAGGCGACTGGCTCCGATACAATATCGCCGGGTACGCGTTTATTTTGGTGAAGGATCGCGAGGGAAATGTCAATGCTTTCCACAACGTCTGTCGACACCGTGCATTCCCCGTGGTTACCGAAGAGGGTGGTACCTCCCGAATCTTCTCTTGTCAATATCACGGATGGTCCTACGGCCTTAATGGCAAACTTGCTAAAGCACCCGGGTATCAAGAGCTGGAAGGTTTCGACAAGAGCAAGAACGGCCTTCTCCCGATCCATGTTCATCTCGATGTTAACGGCTTTGTCTGGGTCAATCTAGATGCCGGCGAGAAGCCCGAGATCTCGTGGGAGGATGACTTCAAAGGAATCGACTTACAGCCACGGTTCGAAGGTTTTAACTCCAAGGACTACAACTTCGACCACGCCTGGGAGATGAGTGGAGATTACAACTGGAAGATTCTGGCCGACAACTACAACAATTCCTACATTCCCTCGCTTTCCAATCTCAGCTTATACACCGTGGATAACGAAGACGGTAAATCCACACCTGAGGAGATTGCCAAAGGGCTGAAGACTGCCAGCACTTACTATTTCCCTAACGCTGCTCTGACTGTCTCGTAAGTAGAATCATCTTCCAATGTAACCCGATTGATGTTAATTGTGTACACAGATCGCACTTCTTCTTCATGCAGCGACTTTTGCCTACGGGCCCCACCACATGCTTAGTGCGCTATGAAGTCTACCGCAACAAGAACTCTAGCGACGACGAGTTTGAAATGATCAACCAAATTTCCAAGCGTATGATGTCCGAAAACAAGGATCTCTGCGTTGAAAAACAAAAGAATCTCAACACGGGGGTCTCTGTGAATGGTCACCCCTACCCCACAGAAGAGGGATCGGTCGACTTCCAGACTGTCGTTCGTGGGTTGATCACAGAGCACCGTAAGCGGGAAGAGAATGCAGGGGAGCAGCTTTGGCCCGCACGACAAAGGCTTCCCCAGGAAGAGGCAGTGAGCAAAGAGGATATGGACTTTTGCTCCAAGTTGACAAGTCATGAGGGGTCAGCTTTGACGGGTTGTTGTGGAGGCGGATGTGGAGGTGGACCTCCCACCATTGCAGCAACGGCACCTGAGACTATGGTGGTTTAATGATATATAGAGCGATTTCTTACTTTCCTTTTTTTTTGGTTGAATTTTTTAGCCTTGATTTATTATGATGATTCTTCTGGTGAAGATGACATGTTTCATGCAACCATAGATCCAATGATCACGAGACAGGTATAAGCATCCAAGGTCATATGAACAATTTGGATTCTGCATAAGATTTTACTACTATAAAAAGAAAAAGCTCACCAATCACCTATTATATCGCAAGAGGATTATACTTTTCTGATTAGACCGGAAGTACGAAGTAGTTCGTAAACGGCCAAGATACCGAAACCCAATACTAAGAATACCTTGGAAGTAAAGAGATGATAGAATCGAGGGATCGGTTAACCTTTTTCAGTATAAATTTGATCTGACACATCCACTTCCGATTCTAGATTAGGTCGGAGGAACCTATGGGGGAAGAGGAGAAGAGGAAAAGAGGAAAAGAGGAAAAGAGGAGAAAACCCTCAAAACACGGCCAAATGCCCTTTTCCCCTATTTTCTCCGATTACTCCAAAGCTCTACATCTTAATTTTGAATTTATCTCCCGTCATGTCCCTATCTCTTTTTTAATCTGGTGACGATCTTCCATGATTTGAAGGTTAAGGCTGTCTATCTGTCTATCTAATCTATGTTGTTTCCATTGTAATCATCCCCCCCCGCTAAATCCCTCGCCCTTTTTTTCCCCCTTCAATGATGCCACGAGAGAGTACTCGCGGAAGGCTGCGTTCCCATCAGGCATGTCTCAACTGCAGGTAAGCGATTACATTTATTTAGTTTGTGGGTGAAACTGACCTCCACACAGAAGAAAGAAGACACGATGTCCAGCCGAGAAACCGTCCTGCTCAAGCTGTGTCCGCCTAAATCAGCCATGTCTTTATACCACAATACCCAGAGGGTCCCGCGGAGGGCAATCTGTATGTGCTGTCTTGTGGTGATCTGTGGTCAATCGTTGACTTTGGGGTTTCGAAATTTTTGCTACAGGACGACAGACTAGCATTCCTTGAAGAGAAGGTAAATCTCATCCTGAGTGGCCGATCAACTCAAACACTTGCATCGGAAAAGCCGCAAGAGACAGGAAACGGAATCTCAGAAAAATGCTGTCCTCGCACAACACGTCCACCATCCATTGAACCGAGTATAGTCAATGACCCATTCTTCCTCGGGTTTGGCTATGAGGACTCAACCTCTCAGCCGTCGTCATCTGCGATCGCCAAAGCTATTGATCTTTACTTTGAATACTGTCATCGACAACCAATTTGGTGTTTTGATCGTGAAGATGTCTCAGACCCAAGTTATCTGTCAGAGGAGCTCGTTTGTTGCTTGCTCGCCTTGACCTCACGGTTCTCCAGAGATCGTGACCATTTACAACATTACGGGGATAGTGCAAGAAGTCTGGTCATGCTTCGTATGGCTAACGGCACAGTGGAGCTTGAAACTATCGAGAGTCTCTGTCTGCTCTCCTATTCCTCATTTCTAGGTATAAGTCTCAGCCAAGTGAAAACATTTCAAATGTTGATTGCCTTATAGATGGAGATATACACCTCGGTCGCTTCCATCTTGGTCTTGCCCTACATCTTTGTCGATCTGCAACGTTAGACCTGGAATCAAGTCATGCTGGCGAAGGTCCTATAACCGAGCGAAAGAAGCGTCTATTCTGGAGTCTCCAATGTCTGGAGCAGTCTTACGGGCAGCAAAACGGGTTCCTCTGTATACCATCAGAGGTCATGCGTACCTTTTATGTGGCCTCTAGTAGCGACCGCGCAAAACAAGACGGCACGGAGCCGAAACCTCCACCGCTGCCGATAGATGATATTGGTTGCTCGAAATCATCCGATCTAGGGATTTGGAGCTTAGCAGCCCACTTTGGTTGGGTCTGGAGCAGAGTGCGAACGTATGTCTCTGATTGTGCTCGAAATAGGCTCAAAGAACCTTGGCGACACGATTCCATGTATGCCATGGTGCTCTCCGACCTTACCGAAATTGAGAACAAGCTTTCCCAGTGCCATCGATATGACTCTGTCAAATTTTACGAACGAACAGCCAAAGAGCTGAGATCGAGCCGAAACTACTGGACTTCATGGCTGAAGCTACAGTTCACTTATCATTGCATTTTGACTGTTCTGAACCATCCTTTTCTCTACATTGTGGCATCACAATACAACGACAATCTGGCAATCCCGAACGCTTTCTGGAGACGGTCCTCCGAGTTGGTCTTGCTACACGCTACCTGGCTTGTTCGCATGATAGATATGGTATCGGAGAAGAAGATGCGACTGATCGATCCATTCTTCGGACACGCTGCCGCCATTGCAGCTACCGTGCATCTGTACTATTGCTGCGCTGCGGATCCCCGACTCAAGTACAAATCCAAAGTTGATTTCACAAAATGCCGAAGGTTCCTCAAGAGCTTTGTGTCCTTCTCGCCGGCGTGTGGAATCTTGGTGGGTCTCATGAAACCGAAAAAACAGCTTGGAACAAGCAATGTTAACAAATGCGCAGGATCAAACGCTGGACAAGATGACTCGAATTGCTTCCGGTTCAGAAAATATCAGTCATGATTGGGAGCCTGAGAAGATTCATCTCAGTATACCTTTGATGTGGGATGTTCTTCAAGTCAACTGTAAACCCAAGCCACACGAAGTGTCCACGGGCGGCTTGCTACATCCATCCTTGACCCCAACCGTCTCTACAGAGGAGGCGGAGGATAGCTCAGCCTTGACCCTAGAGGTTATTGTTGCTATGTCCCCAAATATTACAGTTAACACGGCGGATGGTGGTCAAGCTGTCCACATGCCACCAACGATACCGCGCATGTCTTCCACGCCAGCTTCTTCTAACATCGACCTAGGTGAAAAACTCGTTGCGCCAGCTGACAGTTTAATGACCAATACCCCCTGGCTATGGACGGATCCCTCCCAATTTGTTGATATGGAAAACAATGTGGGATACCCAGATTCCGAATCTACTCTCGGAAACATTGACGGATTTTCCACTTGGTGGGACTTTGGAAACTTATAGGAGTAATATGTTCATTGACTTCTACTACGGCGCTACTGTCTTCTTGGGCCGTAACTCTCGCCTCCATTCCCCAGCACTTATCTTTTTCCCAAAGCCCCTATGCGGAAAATACCCTTGTGCGGAAACACTCCTAACTAACCCCAGATGAGAACTTGATGCCCACGCGCTCCCTATCAAGTTAAGCCGCTGCGACCTTCTTCAAGTTCTCCTGCAAGGCAGCAAAGTTCCGCTTCATGGCGGTTTCGGTAAACTGAGCCCCAGTCACCATCGGATACTTCTTCAAGGGCCCCTGGATCAAAGAATCCTCACAGGGCTGATTGAAATAAGCAATGCTGTATCGATCGCCATAGTAGTCACCGGGCTCACAAGGAGCCTTGACACGATGGAAGGTTGACTTGAACCGGTCATCTGACCAGGACATGAGTAAATCGCCAATGTTGCATACAATTTCGCCAGTCTTGGCTTTCACTTTAGTCCATTCGTCTCTAACACCGAACTCTGTCACCACCTCGCGACCGGGACAAATTTCCAGCCCATCCTGGCCGTCTATTTGGAACAGTAAAGTCAAAAAGTCCCAATCGGCATGTGCCCCTGCGCGATGATACACCTTGCCGTCGGAAACTTCTGGCAACTCCAAGTAATGGAGTAGACGCATAGTAGTCTGCGAGTTCGGTCGTGAGATGCCATGACACTCGATAAAGAATCTTTCTGGAAACCCCAGGCCCCGTGCAAAGCATCGCATCAAACGTTCTGATACTTGTTGGGCGCGGTTCATAAAATCAAGAGAGGAGGTCCGGAACCCAGGTAGGTCGTCGTACTTGACCCAGAGGTCATTCATATTCTTGCCGAACTGTAACTGGTAGGACTCTTTACAGTCGGGCTGTCCTGTAGACGGTCGGATTTGTGAGTTCTTTTCCCATCCGACATTGTTGGAATTCCATGGCACAGTTGCTTTAACATCGTCCGGTAAATCGAAGAACTTTTTTGACATTGCAAACATGCATTCAATATCTTCTTTGGAGATTTCATGACCGAACAAGGTAAAAAATCCGACATTCTCAGCAGCTGGAATCAGTTGATCAGTGATTTCATCAATGCGATCTTCGAAATCGTGCATCGAAATACGTGGAATGACTCGATCGACATATCGGGTTTGGGATACCATGTCGGTTAACAGTTCAGGAACTTTGTACACATATGTTGTACGTGCAAAGGGTGAAGCATGAAAACACTAATAGACTACTTGGTGTTCGTACAAACCTCTCTCGCCAAACACTACAAGTGCATCCTGTGTGGGGTGGCTCGACCGAGCTGATAAGACTAGCGTCGAGGGTTGCACTCGGATTGGCACGGTATTCGAAGGAAAGTTGGAGTAGATAATGCTGCCCTTGTCAATCGTTTCAGTTAAATGGTTGCTATTCGGTTAAAAGATACTAGCGTGTCCCAAGACACTCCAAGAATTGCACGGATACGCACTCTGCGCTCTCCAATAACTCGGGGTCGTGGTCGAATCAATGCAGCCCGATAATATATCCATGGATATTACCTGTAGTCCCAACATGAACTCCGGAATTCACCGACAGTTTCCTGCGTCAAAATGGAAAAAAGGTGCCTTGTGCACTCGGGTTCGAATGCTTGGAGATCAAAAGTGTAACCTCAGACTATATTGTAAACGGTCAAGTGGATTTAGATGGTTCTGGGTATAAAATTCTATGTACATTCAATACGTTCAGATATTTACTAAATGCCATATAGATACGTGAAAAGGATTTTGGGCCAGCGCTTGGTACCAAAATAAATGGAGCGTTTTAGGCGCAAACCTTTGCGCCAGTGGGCTGGATGGATGATCCAAAAACATCAATGGGCTTATTCAACCTTGAGCACTTGAGTCACAGGTGAACGATATACTCGGCGGCCATGCACAATGTACAACGCAATTGCAAAGATGACCACCGCTCCGAAGACAAGGATAGACCAGTTCATATCTACCGGAGTTGGGTTATTGGCGGTAGGGAAGAAGGTGAAAATGATGGCAAAGCACAGCCAAGCCAATGAGAAGACGTTGATTGCCAACCCGAAAACACCGAGCGAAAAGCGCGAAGGGGGGATACCATTCGGTTGAAATCGGACGCGAATGACCGCAGCAATCGGCAAGATGTAAGTGGTGAAAAGTGCAGCGATCATCACAGATGCGACAGCATTGAAAGCCGCAATAGATCCGATGTTGATCAAGCTCAGCAGCACGGTAATAATGGTCGAGACCAACACAGAGCAAATGGGAATTTGGGTGCGTCGGTTGACGTGAGCCAGATGCTTCGAGAACGGCAAGGCATCATCGCGAGCAAAAGCAAAGGTCTGGCGAGAGACTGTTGCAAGAATACCGATCGCACTGCAGACTTCCATAACAAGAATGATGGCAGCCACAGCATTGGTGGCAGCCATGGAGCCGGTTGCATGATTAACTGCCGGGAGGAAGGAGAATCCACTCGCCGGGGCGAGCACATCCTGTATGTCTCCCATCTTATAAAGCAAGGTGATTAGCATAATGAAACCGAGACCGCCGTTGATCAAAGCGGTCGAAACCATACACCACGGGACCACCAAGGCAGCATTCTGAACCTCCTCGGCTAATAGACGTTAGCGATCATCACAAATTGGGAGAGAGAGGACATTTGACTTACACATATGGGTTGCAGCATCCGGGCCTGTCCAGGAGAAGATCGGAGTCAGCTGGCCGACCAGACACGCGAGGCTCATGCTCGGCCATTCGCCAGAGTTTGTGAACACCTTCCAGACAGACTCCCCAGAGGCCTGTCCTGGGTACAAGGTCCACATCAGGACGACAACAACAACGAAGCCGAAGAGGTGAATGGCGAGGATGAGGCCCTCCATGGGAGGGAGAATCTTGTAGCCCCAGGTATTCACCACAGTTCCGACGGCGGCGATAGCGATGGTCAATAGTGTCCCATGCCAGCGCTCAAAGCCATACACCCAACCGGAGGGATCCGAGTAGTTGAAGACCAGTAGTCCTTGAATCAGCGTACCGCAAAGGTAGCAAATACTGGCAAAAGCCGCCTGCCAGCCCAGCACCGAAAGCCAACCTAGAAACCGGATTAGCGTTAGAGATCGTCGGATTGTAATTGGAGGTGTGGGCTAACCGGTAAGATAACTCAAGAATCGTTGACATCGTGGCCATGCGAACTCACTGACCCAGTGGTATTGTCCACCCGACGTTGGGGAGCTGGCTTATCAATCTCCATGCGCGATAGGCAGGTCAATGCAGGTGGGCATGGAAACTTACATGGAGGCTATTTCGGCCATGGAGACCACGGCGGCGAAAAATCCCACAAAGGATCCAATATACACGTAGACCATGCCGGCTCGTCCGCCATCAGTCAGGCCGTAGGTACTCGTACTGCGACATTCCCCCATTATTTCCGGTGTCCTCTCGTAACATCGCGCATCTAAAACTCACAGCAGAATCGACTCCCATGTGGCCATCAACGTCGTGGTGAAACCTAAGATTGAATAAAACCGGAAATTTCTCTACTCCGTATTGTTGGTCAGCATTGGGTCCAAGTCCGGGGGGGAACGACTCACCTTAAACTGTTGGGTCTTTCCCAGGCGCTGCATATCCCAATCATCCTGGTCAGTCGCTTCTATAGCAACGTCCTGGGACACCAAATTCTTGTCCAATGTTCCCCTCATAGTGATATGGAAGAATAGCAAAGAGTGAAAAAAAAAAAGCGATCAGTCCAAATCCAAGCCAAAAGGTCAAAAGGGGAGAAAAGCCCGAAGGTGGAGCCGAAGTTTATTTTCCGACGCTCTACTTTGCGGAGTACATATGTACCTAGTTCACTAGTTTAACTAGTTTACTGGTTATTCAGTTGCATATGTATATTTATAAACATCTTTGTCGGAAATGGAGAATGGAGTATAAAATACCTAGGCATATAAATAGATAAATATGACTCTAATTCGATTTAACTTCAAAAGACGGCAGGTTTCTTCAAAAACAAGACGTCAAAACCCAATCAAGTCCAGTGTCTCGAATTTATGAACTCTGCAATTTAGCAAGGTTTTTCTGTACATCCTTGTTAATATATGTAGGTAATAGGGATAACCTACGTTCTAAAGCTGCTGCGGTAAGCCAAACGTTTTCCCTGGAACTCCCTAGATATAACGGTACTGCCCTAGTCATGGCTGTTACTGGCCTTCATGTGCATCTGAGACAGATGGATGGGAATGAAAGATTTACTAACCCGCTCAATTTAATTCCTATGACAAGCTCGTGCTTTGCTTTCTTCGCCAGAAAATATCACACGGGCCCCTATTCTGGACTCATCAAACCATTGCAGCACTAGTTGCTATCAACAACCACGACACATTCCAAGGTGAACTCGAGGGAAGCGTAATGGGAAAAGTACGCCATCTGGTGCGGGCGATTTGATTTATGGCCTCGGCAATGTTCATTTCGGCAGCTGTATTCGCGTGCCTACCGCGCTCGCACACAAGGCAAAATCTGGTGATGACCATATCGAGATTGCCACTATGCCGGTGGTATTCACAACTTCTGTATACACTTTCCCGCATTCGACACGCCTGCGCAGGGGTCAGAGGGTGTCAATACAACTGGCAAGTGCCAAGGAAGCCGACGTATTTGCAATGGTCAGTTCTCGAGCAGATGTGCGCGTTCTGATTGAAATGGTTGGCATGGTTGCGGCCGCATGTATTCCTATCGCGCGATCTTGCGCGGAATCTGACCGCCACAGGGATAAGTAGTTTCGACGTTATCCTTAGTGCCGCGGCACGGCGAGTTACTCTACGATAACATCCAGGTGCTGGCGCGTTTGGTAATTTGATAGACATCGGACAGATAAACATCGATGACGCTAGAATCATCGGCCTTCCAAAGGTGAGCTCTTCCAGAAATATTCCAGCTTCTCATCCTTCAACCTAGCCAGCCCGTGTGGTCGAGCATGACGCAAATCTACCTAGGTAGACTTGCTACTTATGTAAGCTGTGGATGTTGACTGTTACTGTGTTGCTTGGATTATCCCCATCCGCGCTGTCACCGTGTCGAAAATCTCTCAGCAATATCAGACGCCTGTCGGCTTCTCAGATGACATGAACATCGGCAAGCTAGAAGTGAGTTTCTAGAATCATGACTCACTCGTGCGGATGATGCCGGCAGCACCGACAGTCGCCTTTGACCCGGAGACCTGCTATGCCATCGTTGACAGACTCAGCGAGTTAGATCAGTCTCTCATGCGGTTGATGCGCAACCGAGGTGTTAGTTAATAGTATTATCCGTGCTGGTGCAATGGATTGGCCGCCAAAATCTGCGGCACATGGAATTTGCCCCAAGGCACCAAGAGTCTCATCGGGCTTCCTCGTTATGACTACCTCCATCCTCTAAATGCTTAGCCTAGCGACCCAGAGCGCGTACCCGCCGACAGCAGCTTCCAAAAATAATTTGCTCGCCACCATCGCTATCTTGGGCTTCCCATTACAGCATCTCAGTGTGGCTTGGTGAGTGATTTAGAACGGGGGCGATCGGCCACAACGCGATTTCGGGGAGATTTTGACGCGGTTTTGCAGAACACGTGCACTGCTCGTGGCCCTGAGCAGCATGGATGTCGTGCAAGTACTCTGAAAGTTGTTACAGCGGCCATCAGGAACACATTAGCAACAATGGTCAATGCAAATTGCGGGTGGGGAATTGAGTTGGCTTGATTTTGGGTGATTAAAAAGTAGCCTCAGATGCATCTATGAACACCTAGCAAACGTTTTGAATGTGTCCAGTTCGAATCACTTTTGCTGATTTGGGATTGAAAGTGAACAACTTTCCAAGCTTTTTAGGCGATTTCGGAAGATTTGACTCAGATGGACTTCGCAGATGGACCTTCGACGGACTGTTCCGCCTGGCGACAGCATTTTCCCTTATGGCCAGCCCCAACGCAGGCCAACAAATCAACTAGGCCTTTGATGACATATGATCATGCCATTGAAATGAGCAGTACATAGGGAAAAAATTGGAAAGTGAAAAGTGAAAAGTGAAAATAAAAAAAGAAAGGTAAGGAAAATAGAGACAAACATGCAAGTGAAATGTATAGGGTATCCGTGTATTTTCCTGATAAAAGTCACAAGGAACGCCGAAAGAAAATCCCACAGGCCCATTTCGTATACCGGGGCCTGTATATGCAGACATAAACACATGCCACGTAGACAGAAGAAAATCATCAAATACATCACGATAATTCAAGAGATGTTTTTCGGGACAAAAAGGAATTGCCGTTGTAGAGTTTTGCGTGTAGACCTTCACTTGGGAAATAGCCAAGGTCAAATGTAATCATAAGGAGGAGAATAGAGGTGTAGAGTGAAGGTTAGGGTGCATGAGCATGTCAGGATATGTGAGAATGGAGACAGAACACCCGCACAGGCAAGGATGGCTGTCTTGGGTTGTCAACGATCAAAGATTCGTTACTTGCATTCGAACCATCCGCCGTTCTCCCATTCCCCATCAGGTGTATATGTGACTGCTTTTCGGGCGGAACGATCGCAGAGCCCGCTCAAGAGAATGTTCAACCGAGCAAAATTGATAGGTTTCATGACCCAACCATCAAATCCAGTCTCGACATAGGTATCACGGTCCTTTTCAACTAATGACGCGGAGACCGCAAAGACAGGTACTCGATCATTACGTATGGCTTTTTCGGAGAGCGCTTCCTTGGGTGTCTTGGATTCAAATTCGCGAATCGCCCGGGTGGCTTTCATTCCATCCAAGATCGGCATCTAGCGAAAGTTAGTGGGAGTGGAGAGGATGGGAGGGGCGTTTTCAACATACCTGAATATCCATCAATACCACATCAAAAGACTTGGTGGCAGAGGCAAAAGCAATTGTGCAGGCTTCACCATTGCTGGTCAACTCAACGGTGTGGCCAAGTTTGGTCAACCGCTTTTGTATGATCTTGCTGTTGATTGGATCGTCCTCGGCGACAAGAACGTTGAGTGGGTCGTAGTCTGTTGTTGAAGGTACGCTGGTTGGTGGGGCAGAGGATGCTGGCCCAGAGGAGGGAGCTTGTGATGTTTCTGCGATTGACGAAACTCTTGGGAAGTATGAAGTATCTTCTATAGTAGGGTCGATCTGAGGTGATCTGAGACTAGTGAAATGTTGTGACATTCGCAGAGCACCCATCGGTACTCCCGAGTCTGTGATATTCTCCAAACCTGGGGGAGGGGGAGTGACAAGTGGCTGTAGCGTGAGCGGTGGGGTGTACGTGACAGAAGACAGAGTGGACTTCGAATCCTGCGTGGCCAATGATCGCTTTACAGAGGATGGTGATACAAGAGGATGTGCATGATAGCTGCTGGCGCTAGCAGGACTCGACGAAAAGTTCAGTCGTCTCAGATCCAAATCCTGGCTAGAGCTCCTCTTTAAGGGGGGTTCTTGCATGGCACTGATGAGTCGATCGGCATGACTTTTCCCACTGCGCCCACTGTGCCCACTGCGGGAACTGGCACCACTGCGAAGGCTTTCAGAACTTCGTCGTCTGGCATCAAGAGACTCATGTGCTCCGGAAACTAGTGTAAACTCCTTGTCTGAGAACATGGGCGTCGCAGGAACGACAACGCTCGGAGGAGAAATTCCATCTGCATCTTCGTCCACGGTTGTCCCCTCTGGCAATCGGAAGTGCAACATAATTTTAAAACGGCTGCCCTTGCCTTCTTCTGATCTGACAGCGAGCTGACCATGCATGTTGTGAACGATCCTTGCTGCAAGAGCAAGACCAAGACCCAAGACACGCTTTTGCAGTGGGCTCTGCGTGCTATCTTCTTCTTCTTCGGGGTAGTAAGTATCATCGGTCGACACTTGTTCGAGTTCGTGAAAGAGCCTCTCCAATTTGTCGTGCGACATACCCACCCCAGTGTCAACAACCATCATCTCCACTCCTACATGGCCTGCAATTGCTTGACTAGCAGAACGCCACATTTCCGTCGTGACAGCACCGGATTTGGTGTGTTGAATGGCATTTGAGATCACGTTCGAAAGAACTTGTCGCACACGACGCTGGTCACCAAGAACTGATTCGGGAATACCCGGATGGACTGAAACAGTGTATGAGATGTTCTTCCGCTTGGCATCGCCAGAAAGCATATCAGCCGCTTCTCTGAAGGTTGACTCAAGGTCGAAGGTCTCATCTTTAATGAGGTCCTGGCCTTTCTCGGCATTTGTCAAGTCAAGGAGATCGTTGATCACGTAAATTAGTGACTTTGAAGCTGAATGGGATTTGGTTAAACTCTCTCTGGTTTCATCGTCCAGGGCACCCTCAAGTGCAATCTCCAAGTAGTTGACGATGGCATTCAAAGGGGTCCGAACTTCATGTGCAGAGTTTGCCAGGAGTAGTCGAGTTAGCTGCGAGTTCTGCATAGCGGCCTCTTTCTGCCTCCAAACTTTGATAAATTTACCATAAACCACTGTTCAAGGTACGTCAGCTTTCAAACAGTCGGGGGCAGAATGTTTAGAAGGTCCCAAAGAGAGAACTTACAGCATAAGACAGCCGCCGTCTCCACATCCGTCTCTGTCCATTCTCTACTTTGCGATAGAACTGTCTCCCGCCACGCCGTGAAACTTTCGCGGGGTTCTAGGTATCCCGCAGTCTGCTTTCGCTTTTCAATTTCATAAGGATTACCGGCCCATTTGATCTCTGTGAGCTGTCCACGGCGGAAGAATGCGATGAAGTCACTACCTCCAGTAGAGAGAGGGACATATAGTAGACCGGATATTGCTTTCAATCCCGGAGCGTAATGCAAATCAGGGAAATCCTTGACGATGTCGTGCGAGGCAAGCACTGAATCTAAATGCCGTACTCGAAGGAACTCTAGCAATGCAAGTACCTCTTGGGAGTTGTTGTTGTTCCCAAGAATTTTTGTTTCATCGCGAATCGACAACACACCGTAGTCTGCATCAAATAGTTGGAGTAGATCATCCGATGATGCAATAATGTAGCCTGTTGGATTGGCCTCGGTTGGGACAGTGTTGATCAGTTTTCGGGCCTGAAGGCGAGAGGCATATGAAAGCCGCTCTATGTTTCGAGATACAGTGTCGCCGAGGAGCCGGCACATTTTGCGTATTGGAAATGACACGCGCATACCGGCAGTTCCGTAGCTATGGCAGGAGATCAGTCCCCATAGATCGTTGAAAGCGTTGACGCTTATTGACATTGAAGATCGGACTTTCATGTGTGCTAAATATTTCACGTGAATTGGGGACATAGCACGAAGGTAGGCGTGAGTCATGTCTAAGGGGGAATCGAGATCCTCCAAGGTCCGACACACAAGTCGAGAAGTGACTTGGTCGCGATCGTATAGGAGCCGGACTTTGTTGATTTTGTATAGTTCTCGGGCTTGCGCGGGGATATCGGATGCAGGGAAATGAAGACCCTTGTAGAGATCAATAGTAGTGTTAGGATCAACTAACTCGGCAACAACCATGCCATTCCAGCTACTATCGAACTGATAGATCAAGACCCGGTGAAAGCCGGTCAGCTCCTTGACCAGTCCCGCAGTTGTGTTGAGCAGCTGATCTAGATCATTCGCCCGCCCCAACTGCTCCTGTATCTGAGTTAAAATACCAAAAGCTTCCATCGAAGATGCCTCGCCCTTCCTACGACGGGCATTCCTAAGAATGCGGAGAGGCTGGCTGATGTTTATTGTGCTCGCAGCGAGTTGATCCGGAGTTGGAACAATACCTAGCGTGTCTGTAGGAACAGCTGGAGTGGCAAGGCCATCAACATTCAATGGGTTCACTTCGTCATCCTCACGCTCAAACTCGCAGATAATCAAATCCTTTTGCGTCTGAGAGACATGGGTGGCGCACCAGAATCTGCAGCGCTTCCCATCAGCTGTGCGGATGGACATATTGAAGACCTCCGGTCCATCGACAGATGGTTCGTGTGCATCATCACGAACGAAGTCAACGTGATCTAGTAGTGTGTCTGCCTGGTCCTCACTTAAAATATCACAGAAGTTTTTCAACTCGAACAGTTGCTTGGGCGAATAACCCAAGAAGTCAGCCGAGTTCTCGCTCACAATTCGAACCACAAGCTGATTCGGCGACTCTTCACGAAGGGCAATCATTAAACCAAAACTCTGAATCGCGCCGGGGATGCGAATGGGCTCGTCCTCGCAGTATTGAAATGCTTCTCCGTCTCGTCCGGTGATAACAGCATGGCCACTATCTGTCAAGACATGTTTGAAGCGGGCAGTAACATGAGAATCGTCTTCGGCGTTCCTGCGCTGGGTATGGGAGGTTAGAGGCGCGGTGGAGACGCTTCTAGACTCGTCCTCGCTTCGGGCAGGTTTAGCGTAAATTTCGGGGTGTTGAACGACCTCCGATGCCAAATAATGCGTCGCAAGTTCGGTTTTGTCATCTATAGCATGTGTCTCATGACGCGGAATGTTGGTGGGGATGGTAGGCTCGGCCTGCTCGGGGTCGCGGGGATGTAGGTGGTCGGAAGGAAGCTGCGAGTGTAGTTGGTTCCATGTCCTTTCGTCGATGAATGGATACTCTCGCGCTCCTTCTCGAGTGGGCGATATCATGTCCCGGGAGTGCACTGAGCCCGTATACTGGGGGGTAACGGTGGAATCGACCGAAACAACCGACCTAATAGGGAACACACGGTCGGCGGGGTCAAAACCAGTGCTTGGTGGCTGCTGAACCTCTGCGATCGACTGCGATCGATCCCTGGACTCCGGCTGTTCTTGGAATATCTCTGAGGGTTGTCTTCGTTTTGGAGAGGCAACACTCTCCGACCTTTTGCGCGGGGACCACAGGCCGGTGCCCTTGGGATGTGGGGATGTCATCTCCACTATTTGGACTGTCGGAATGAGCGTAGCGCGCCTGAACGGCGGCTTGGCAGCAACCTGTTTATCTCGAATTTGAGTAGGAGAGCGAAGTGATCCAGCGACGAGATGGTTGGGATTTGTCAGGTTGTACGGAGGGAGCAAAGGATTTAGATAATTGAAATAGAGAAGTGAGGTACAAGCAGATTGAACCTACTTAGGAAAGCGGTATCTCATGGTGGGGACCTGAGAGAAATCTGGAGCGACCTATCACAACACGGAAATTTTCAAGATTTTTCAAGGTTGCGCATGGACTTGACAATTTCAAAAAAAGAAATTGAACAGAAAAAAGAAAAGAACTCCGATAGGGGGAATCGAACCCCCGGCTGCCGTGTGAGAGACGGCGATGTTAGCCACTACACCATATCGGATACTTGTTACGTGAAACAAAAATGTGGCACTATAGCCCAAGATGGCTGTGTAAGATTTTTGAACCCCAATTGAATCCACTGTCGAGTCTTGAGCTCCGCCACCCTCTTCCCCCAGTGTGAGCGCTGTCTTCATGTCTTCATTCAATGAATCCTTAAGAATCCATAGTAGCTTGGTGGAAGAAGTGCGAAATAACTTATTATCTCAAAGGCTGTGACTCCGAAGCCACTGTACGACACAAGTTATGTTTATTTCTTTGGTCATCTGACTTTGGCAGGCAAAATTTAAGATTCTACAAGGATCGCATGGTTCTTATTAGATAGTACTAGATAAGAGTACAGGAGACTAACCTTGGAAGTGTGCCATCCGGCACATAACTCTCTCGTTGGTTTATATTGCCAGGCAGTAATTTAGATCCACTCTCGCTTTACAAGTATAATGTTGATCTACAGTGTGCAGTCTTTTTACCTCTACAATTACATCAACTCACCTGCCGTATTTATGATCTATAAGTTGTAAGTGCATTCAATTGATACTTTATATGTATATGCTTCATAGTAATCAATCTGTGGTGTTAAACTAGGTTTATACGGCAGGTTTTAGACGCCATCGCGCCAACCCATATAATTTGTTTACCGCCTTTTCTACCGCCTTCCTATCACCTCTATACAAA